>JBCJKH010023214.1:0-41973 GCA_039877255.1 Loriculus beryllinus | reverse complement strand
CTTCTCCTTCTCCTTCTCCTTCTCCTTCTCCTTCTCCTTCTCCTTCTCCTTCTCCTTCTCCTTCTCCTTCTCCTTCTTTCTCCTTCTCCTTCTCCTTCTTTCTCCTTCTCCTTCTCCTTCTCCTTCTCCTTCTTCTCCTTCTCCTTCTCCTTCTCCTTCTTCTTCCACTTCACTTTTGTCTTTGTCTTCTTCTTTGACAATATCAACAGTTGTCAAAAGTTCCCACAAAATACCCACTCAGAAGGTGTGAGTGTTTGTGGAGATCTGAACTTAACGTTCCACATAGGAGCCATCAAGGATGCTGGGTATGCTGCAGAGGGACTTTCAACTAGCAAGCTCTGCTCCTCTCAGTCCCCATTGTTACTGGCAGGTACTACATCAAAGTTTTGTTTAAGCTCAATGCAATGCTGGAATCAAATTCTGATCTTGGATACAGCTATATGAAGCTGGATGTGCTCTACCAGCTGAGTTCAGAGCACGGCCTTCTACCTAATGCCAGTTTTGGATTAGTTCATTTTCAGTAGAATTGCTGAGTTATAAATGTAAAACTGTGGTAGTTTATGAGCTACACACATTAAGGGTGAAATCTGGGTTTGGCTGATTTTTTTAGCAACCTTGGTGCTGTGCACAGGAATACAAAATCAGCACAAATCCCTGGAGAACTGGAGTTGAGGGACACTGGCTGTATCCTTGCACAGAGCTGCTGTGTGTGATAAACAAAATAATCATCAGCTCCTTTACTGGTTGTAAATAAATCTTGAAGAAGCAGGGACTATAGGATAGGTGGGGTGAGTTCAAAACAAAAACAATGAATTTTTTACCTTTTCACTGGTGCTGTTACCGGGCTATGTCTAACTCTAGTCCACAGCCACATCTGTAGGCATTACAGGTTTAGGCTTTCAGAGGTGGTTACATGCCCAAAGGTTTTCACCAGTAACTAGGCCAGGGTCTGTAAAATGGACTAACTCTTGGGTACTTCAGCTGAACTCATTGCACCCAAACAGCATGAGAAGAAAGTGTACTGGGAAATCACCTGTGCCGGTGTGTGTCCCCTTATCCTTCTCTGAACCACCCATCTGTGGTCTATCTAATCCTATCTTTTTGTTTGCTTTTTTTTTTTTTACTGCAGATTTCAACTTATACACTCATTTTCCTCCACTTTTGCTCTGTCTTGCCTTCTGATAAGGTGAAATCTTCAGCAGTGTTTGCTGTACCTGCCAGAATAGTGCCTGATCTGATCTAAGCCGGGCCATAACATTCTCCTTTGATATGCATAAAAATTTATCTCACTTAACATATATTGTGCTGTAATTCTGCTTAGGGTTTGTGTGCGGGCTGTTTTTCTGAATTCAGCTGACCTCTTTTCTCTACTCAGGTGTATTGCTAAAGGCTCTTATGCAATGGCTGTTTTGTTTCTCAGTTGCTCTCCCCTCTCCTCTCCATCTCAACAAACAGCTTTGTAAGACAAAATAAAAGCGGGCAAATTAATTTACCCTTTCACCTCTACCTATGGAGAGATCTGTTTTCAATTTAAATGGGGTGGGCCAGGTTACTCTTGTCCTCCCAAGGCCAGCAGAAGAGCATGCTTTAAAATGGGACTTCTTAAGTACCTATGTTTGCTAGAAACATTTAGCTTCTTAGTCCTGTGACCAAAGCAAATTGTTCACTTGAGCAGAACATGATGGGCTTTTATTTCCCATTATAGGAAATACAATCTGTGCAATCCTGAGAGCATCATTTGGTAGTTGACATTGGAGGGTCAGCTCAAAGTTATTGTTAGCTGTCTCCTGCTCTTGCCTTTCATTTTCTGGCTGGTTTCTTGATAAGAGTCAGCATTTAAGTGTCCTTTTTAAGGGTAAGAAAGTTATTTTTGCCAATTTTTGTTGGAACTTTATAGATTCAGAATGCTGTTTTGCAGGTCATTTTGAAATATGGTGACAGAAATATGGGCTAAATAATCAGCAGTGACTCAGATGATCTAATATGTATTTAAAACTATCAGGGTATATTGTTCTATTTTCCCAGAAGCCTAATAATGTATAACCATAAACCTGGCATGCTTATATTAATCTCTGTAGGATATTACAGTTTGCTTTCAAGACCTGAAGTATTTTTTCAGCAACAGCACCAGTTGGTATGTACCTTTCCCATTTCTTCTGTGTTAGGCAGGTCAGTACATAAAATATGTACATTTCTCATTGCAGAGACAACAGCAAAAAGACAATGCAGGGAGAGAACAGACCTCTTTTGTCTTTTCTACTGCTGAAATACTATCAACAAGTTTTGTTTCATAAGATATTTCTACACTTTGGAAGACACTTTTTGCTGGTATGGCAGAACTTTAAATAGGTAATTAAGAAATAGTTGGACATTTTTGTGTGTTACCTTTATCTCAGTGTCTAAACTTACTCATGAAAGTGGGCAAAAAGTAACTTGATAAACAGGAACAAGTTAAAACTTCACCACTTAGGCTTAGACACTTCAATAAAAATACTGGAGGGGAATGGTTGTGTTTGGGACTTATATTTAGCTCCTTGTGGGTGTCTTCCATCATGGGCACCTGATCCAGCAGAGCCTGCTGGCTTCAGGAGCCATCCACTCTCTATGGGAAACTGCAAGGGCAGAAGTTAATCCAAGATTCTATGGTTCTTTCCCAGCAGCAGTTAATAAGTTAGGGACTTGGGAACTTTTGTCTGGTAAAGCCAACAGCATCATCAGCCATATCTTTCCACCCAGTAAGGTAATACTGTTCCAAAAATAAGTCTCTGCTTTACAAACATTTGCTTGCTTTAGAGGAGCTTCATAGCAGCTGCAGCTGCATCGCTTCTCTAGCTAGTACCTTGGTAATGCAGCGATGCGGCTTGTTCTGCAGCTGAGTGTGTATTTTAATGTCCTCTTGACTTCCTTATATTGAAGATTAAACACCTTTTTTATGTTTTTCTAAAGTCTTTACCCAACTCTTTCATGGCAGTCTCTGCAATCTGTGTGGCTGCTCCCCAGTAAAGTTCTGGTCCTGAAGGTATGTGTGGTATTCATGGCCGTAGTCCTGCTGAGGACTGATAGTTGAAGTGAATCTGGTGCCTAAAATGTCAGTAGGTTTTGTGCTCTTAAAAGTGATGGACTAATACTCTTTGGCTCACAGCTGGGATTATGTAAGTTTCCCCACGCAGTTTTGCCAAGCTTGCTCAGTCTTGGCCTATATTCCTTCTGCCACAGAGGCTGTAAACCAGACTAGACGAAGTACTGAAGAATATCTCGTAGGGAATATTCTTGCACTGGGATAAGGGTGAAAAAAGGATCTAATAAGGCTCCCTTACCTTTAGTTTTAATCATTCCCTTTTTTTTAAAGCGAGTACCTGCTGACCAGGTAGGTAATTCTGTGATGTGCAGACCAGAAAGGCAACATCAGACCTGTGGCTTTGGTTTGAAAAGACAGGGTGAAAAGCCAAGGCAGCTCCAAGACAGACCCACAGGGGACAGTTTAGTGTTGTCATTTAAATGGCCTTCAGTGTACAGATGTTCTGCCAGGCATTTTCATCACCGTGACAAGCAGGCAACATTGTGTTCTCACCAGGATTTCCAAATGCTTGGAATATTGGAGCAGGAGGAACTGTATTTTTCTAGAGCTTATTTTTATGGAATGTATTATGAAAGGGGTCCTTGGGAAATAGCAAGTCACCAGAATGCTTATTAAAATGACCTTAAGGTCACATTCTGCCACTGTTAATCACAACAGTTGTACCTTACTCTGTAAGCTTTTCCATTGGATTCAATGGGATTACTTAAGGAATTCAGGTACTACATGATGGTACCAAAGTGGGAGGGAGGCTGGCCCTTAATAAGCATAGCAACATAACTTCATTTTTACCTTCTATTTTAGCTGGGTAAAAATACTTCATATTCAAGATGTTTTGTTTTAAAGATCCCTTATTTAAAAAAAAAAAAAAAGTATGTAGCAATTGCTAATATATTTTGTCATTTTATTCAATACTTAAATAATATATTTAAATAATATATTTAAATAATGTGAAATCATCTTTGCTTAGAATGTCCTTCTAGATTAGAAGCTTCATGGTTTTTGATTTTACAAAATTCTGCAGTAGGAGAAAGAAAATAAATTTATTCTGGATTTTCCTTGAAATTCTGCAGGTTTCACAAAGACATTTTCTAGGGTTTGGTTTTTTGTTTATTTTTTTAAATTTTATTTTATTTTATTTTATTTTATTTTATTTTATTTTATTTTATTTTATTTTAAGCCAGTTCTACCCAGTGCCTGATTTAGAAGAATTGGGCAATACAACTTCATACTCTTTCTCAAATGATAAGTAGTGAACAATGACTTGCTTTAGTATTTAACAGCCTCATGAACTGGAATGTGGCTGATATACAATTCTGAATATAAATAGGAATCTCACCTACGAGGAATTGTTTATACTTCTGCAAAAGTTTTATGCACTTTTAAGAACTTATTCACAGACCTCGATGGGCTAGGAAGACAGGATGCAAGAATTAACGTTTTCTTCTTCTCTCTGGAGAAAAAAACAAAACTGGCTTCAGTTTCACTCTGTTGACTAGGCTATTTTCAACCTACCATGAAGGTATTTTACTAATAAAAGCTTTTATTTTTCAAAGTGATAAAGAATTGCTCTTTGTTTTGTTTTGTTTTAAGCTAGCAAATCTAAAAATACTCAAATACAACATAATTCTGTGATACACAGGTTGCAGTGCAGAAGTCTAACCCTTCCAGAGGAGCTGGCAACAGGCTTAGTCTCTGTGCTAGTCTTGTGCTCACAGACAAGCTTTACACTGTCTAATCTAACGGTGAAATTGTTCACATCGAACATCAAACCCAGATTTTTTGAAAAGACTTTAATAATGATTTAGCTTCAATCAAGGTTGCACTATTCTAATTTAACCTAGAAGAATCAAATACCAGTATTCAAGTCAGAAAATAAGTAGTTTAATACTCTTTTCCTGTGTCCTGCTTATGTGACTGCAGTTATTGAGATGTTTCTTTTTAAATTCTCTGTCATGGAAAAAAAATCATTATTATAGAAAATAAAAATTAGAATTTAAAATAAATTTAAGTCTGAATGATGTCACATGGAAAGACAGGATTCATTTGCTTTTTTCCTTGAGCCAAACTGTGCCTTAGATATGTATGCAAATTTCAGTGATTCTTGCAAGTTTCATGGATATAAGGATAAAAAATCTGGTGGACTTTTTAGCTAACCAAGAGTAATTGTTTCTTGTTTGTTAGTTTTCTAAGTGTAAATGTTTTCCTCAAATAGAAGCAGAGCCAAAGAAATTCTTTGCTGTTTTTAAACATATATTAGTCAATGTGAACCATTAACAGGCAATTTTAATGCTGAAAATACATCTGGACAATGTTTCTGAAGAATGAGTACATTTAAAGGAGAGTGGGATTCCTACCATATTATATGTAAAAGGAAAAGGTAGATAGCTTTTACATCTATCAACTCCAGAGGAGGAAACTTCTGTCATCTCTTCATTTTTTTTTTTTACAATGCAGGGTAACTCGTTATTACATATCTAGAAATGATCTTGCCCAATACTCTACTTAACAGCCTAAGAGCTGAAAGCAATATTACTTCCCTAGGAAATTCTTTTGCACACTAGTATCTCAGCCTCTTGGGAAGTATTTTTTCCCCAATTTCAGCTCTAGTGTTCTCCTTTCTTACCCACTGGCATCATGTTGTGTATCTTTCTGTATAATTTCTCTCTACTGGAGACATCTTTTAAATATTTGCAATTTATGTTTCCCTCTGAAATAGCTAGTATCAAAATTATACTCACTTTGTTCTTTACATTTCCTGCCTGCATGTGGTGGTAGCAGTACTATACCTGCAGACTTTCCTTGGCGATCTTGTAATAGCATCTGGAGGCATGGTCAGAGGTCATGGTCCTGTGGCACTAAGTGCGATGCCAACATAAACTAAGGCACCATAGGTGCTGTGGAGAGTTTCCAGGCAGAGCACAAGATGGAGAGACAGACACTAATGTGGGGAATACAAGAAGAGCAGGAAAAATGGGGGTCAACCCTCAGTGATTATACACTTAGGCTTAGGAAAGGCAATTCTTTGGGCAAGCACTGTGCAGTGGTTTGCTGGGTTGTCTGAGGATGTGCTTTCCTTCAATCGTGTCATCTGTGATAGGCTGCTGAATAAGAGCCCTAAGGAAGATTGCTTTAACGAACAGCAAAAAAAATTTCTTGGTGTATGGGGTTAACTCTCGAGACATTTCCCGGGATGGAGAAATCCCGTGGTTTCCATGTGTGCATAAGTATATTTAGTCTCTTTTTCCGCAGGCAGACAGGCCCTGAGTTTCTCATTTCATAGTTTCCATTGGCTGGGAGCAAGAGGAGTTTATTATATTTAAATTTATTTATGTTATAACTATTATATTTCTTAATATTATAAAATGTCATAAACATTTCAAGTGCTGAGGGCTGAATCATTGCAAATCACAATAAATTCCAGTGTTCAGAAAGTAAATCAAAGGGATCCGTCCCCTCAGCCAAAAAGGCACTGGACCAGAGGACCCACTTTCAAGGGAAGCAGCAGAAACCTGCGAGCAGAGGACAGGGCTCAGGTGCTGAGGGATCTGTTTTAGGTGCAAGTGGATTTATAGGCTCTAGAAATTCAAAAAGATGACTAGCTGGTAAGTATCAGGACCGTATCTATCTGAATCATGACCTTTATAGGACAAGCAACATGTCTTTTTTGCGAACTGGTACAGCACCTAGCAGGAGACTCCTGGCTCCAGTTTCCTACATCGCCCCATGAAGATAGATTGCTATCAGCAAGAAGTAGGAGATGACAGCCCCCTCTTCGGCTTACTAATGGAGCACGTTTGCCTTTGGAGAGAGCTTGGGGTTCTCTCCTCCTATTCCCGTGCCCTTCATGCCTCCTTCTTTGGTGGCTTCCCACTCTCTTTGAGGCTTTTATTTACCCTGTTATACTGAATGTACTCTCATATTCATCCCTTTTGCTAGACAATCAGGCTGGGGGCCACACAGGGTGAGCCATGCCAGCACCTTCTGTCCCACCAGCATCAGTCATTTCCAGGACTGCGACTCCCATGTCTGCGACCTACACCCGTTGTCTCTAGAGGTACCCATATATATAAGGCCATTTATAGTGTCTGCTTTAAGAGAAAGGGTACAATCCATCTAAGGGTAAAATGTTCCTCTGTAGGAGATATTCTGAGTTATAAATGTGCTGGAAAATACTACATCTTTCTGGGTCTTTAAAATACAGAAAAGAATTATTTATTTGAAGGATTTTTAGTACTTTCTGTACATATTCTAACCTTTGCCATTGGATTCTACATTAAGTTTGCTTTTGCTTTTATTGTGAGATATATTGGTTTTTTTTCCTGATCAGGTGACCATCTCTGGCTTTCTCTATCAAATTTGCACACTTTGTAAGTGGATTGCTTGCTGTATCTTTGTCTTGGATTTGTTATTTATGACTTCTGTTTTTTCCTTCCTCCCTGCCACTGAGTCAAAAATGCATTTGTAGCTAAAGTTGTCATCCTTGGTTATGCAGTAATGTTCTTGGGCACCTTTCTCATAACGTAATAATTCTTTTTTTGAGAAGCACTTCCAGGTTTTACCATGTAGTCTTCTCTTAGTATAGCTTACAGCATTCCTTTTGAAACCTAGTTTTCCTAATGGATCAAAAGAGAAGGCTCAGGTGAGAATTTAAAGCAGCCTTCCATTACCTAAAAGAGGCCTACAAAAAATTTGGAGAGGGAGTTTTTATAAGGGCATGTGTTTATACAAGGCCAGGCTGGACAGGGCTTTGAGCAACCTGGTCTAGTGGAAGGTGTCCCTGTGTCAGGGGGTTGGAACTGGATGAGCTTTAAGTTCATTTCTAACCCAAACCACTCTCTGATGCTATGATATGATTTTATTTGTAAAATGTAATCTGAGATTCTGAGACAACTTCTCATTTTTAATCCACTAACCAATTTACCTTTATTCACCAAAAACAAAACTCAAAATGGATGTTTAGAGCATCGCTGTAGAAAATCGCCTGTAGAAAATCATTAAAATAACCCTATTGCATCACAGAAAACTTTGCTTACACGGGAAAGAAAGAAAACTTTTGCACTTAAAAAGCTTTGGGATTTTGAAACAATTCAGATAGACAATAATTTTCCTTTAATTTTGCTTACTGGGGTGGCACTGACTGCTAGCAGATACAATGCTAATTTCTCCTCACCAACTGGGAGAATGTTGCTTCTGAAGAGGAAGTCAACCCCTTAATTCATTGACATAAAACTGGCTTTAGTGGGGTTTGGATGAGTCTGTATTTCAAGGAGTATGTATGAATTTTGATTCACTCATCACCCATCTATCACTGAAATCTGGTTTTTTGCTCATGTTTCTTCTACCCATAGCTGGAATAATGAAGACCAGGGTGATGTTATGATGTAATGGAATTCCAACTGCAGATATCCTACCTTCTACTCACCTAATGTTTGATATCAACATAATGATATGATTTTTTTTTCAGGATACAGTTAGTTATAAAGTATTAGACATAGAGCACTGTGGTGATTATGACTGTAATAAACTAGAAGCAGAAAAGATTATGACTCTGGTTTTCTGTCTGGTAAGTGGGTGCTTAAGCTCAAATTCAGGAAAGCATTTCTATAGAAAAGCAAGCTTTCAGCATGCTTAATGTCAATCACAGGTCTGCACCACATTAAAGCACATTTCAACCAGAGAGAAACGCATGGGCATAGGTGTTTTTAGAGATGGAGACTTCAACCGTGAATGTGAGACGGAGATTTTTCAAGAAATCAGGACAAGGTCTGTGTGCTGGTGTAGGAATGTACCCTGGAACAGGTCTTCAGTGAGGGGCAGTTCCTATGTTTGCCTAGGATTTTCACTGCACAGTCCCACAGATCCCACTCAGGCAGCACTGTCGTGAGAAACTCAGCTAGCAGCAAGGCAAGCAAAAGGGAAGAAAAATAAAGCAAAAGTTTTTCTTGCCAGTCAGGCGAGATACATTTGGCAGAAAGTAGCACAATTGCTCAGATAACTGGGCAGGCAAGCAGGAGATGCAGTCTGTAATGACTTATTTTCCAACAAATGTTTCCACTTTTTTTTTTTTTCAGTTGAGTTGCCATTGAGAAGGTTTTGATTAGTAATTCATCAAACTTATTTACAAAATTCTATGTCTGTAGTTAATTTATGAGTAGTTCTTGGCACACTTCAAACAGCTGTAATGGCTGTACAGTGTATATGGTGTATTTCTGTTTCCTGACTGGACGAAGGGAATGAGATTTCCACTGCAAATATTTTTTGTAGGACTTCAAAATTTGCTTTTCCTGAGTATTTAAAAATATTTTCAATACTGTTTCCATGAGCATTCCTGTTTTTGTGAACACAAAGTCAACACACTTGAAATGAAGAGTTTAAAATTTTAAAGGAAAAAGAAAGCGTTTCTTTTTAGTGCAATCATTCAGCTTGACCTGAAAGTCACTTTAATCCTAGTTCTAAGGTTTCATAGGGAAGTACACAGCCACAGGCACGTTCACACATTACTTGTGTTCATAGAAGCATTAACTGAATTTCCAAAGTCCTGTCTCAGCACATGCTACATGCAGTGGGAAAGATTCTTTAAAAGTCTTTCTCACTGTTGGGTCCCAGGTCCTTGTGGCAGATGGCTTCATGAAGCAGAAGGTGAAAGGGAATACCTAAAGTTCAGGTGGATATGCAATTATGGCAATGGCACTACAGTGCAAGAGGTTTTTCATTGGATGAAGGGAAACAGCTTTGGGGCTGACTACAAAATTGCAGTTCTCCAGGCTATGGGAAAATGTCATGTAGTGACGTTCAAAAGCATTTTTACTTAGGATTCCTGAAAGATTAAACACTTTTCTGCATCATAAGTAATGCTACCAGCAAGAGATAGCCCCTGAGCATTCCTGAGTGACGTGCAAACAGAATCCACAACTTCACCTTTGGCACAGAAATTTCACTAAGATATGCAGGAGAACACCACCCTACAGCTCTTTCATTAAAAGTAGCTTTTCTGAAATGCCTCCAACGCAGATATCCCAGCTAAAGCCAGACTGCCCCTGTGGCAGAGTGGGATGGATGTGCTGCACAGAGATCAGATTAGATCCCATCTCTGTCATGCTCCTGTCAGTCACTATGCATCTTGATACCAAGGGAATCCTGGCGCTGCAGCAAGGGAGCCCAGCCTCTCCTCTTCCTGCTTGCTAGCAGTGGTCAAGATTACCTTTCTCTCTGACCAGTTTATTTGGGTCTTGGCATTTGGCTCTGTAAGCACTGCACAAAACCAAAAGGATCTAAAGCTCAGGCTCAGCTTGGCTAGGTTTCTAGGGATTTTATAATAGAATTTTTTCTTTCATTTGTGCAACATTTCCAAGAAATACTTTACAATATATATTTTTTTAGCGTAGCTGTCTGTCAATTTTCATGGCAAAAAAGTATTTGGAAACTGGAGAATAGTAATAGTAGAGTTGTTTTTAAAGGAATCACCCTACACCATTCTAGGCCAAAACCTTTTATTAAAGTTTTATGAAAATCCTCCCTGTTTTTACATTCCAGTTGAGTCTATTGGCTTTGCAGGTTTTGATGATCTAGCAGGTATAAGCACTTCTCACATTAAATGCAGTGTTGACAAAGGAAATTCATTAGCAAAGGTTTCATTAACTGGGGATTATACTGAAACCTTTTCCCAGAATTGCCAATAAATGGAGCCCTAATCCAAAATTTGGCTTTAAATTCAAGTGCAACTAATATAATTTTGTGTTTGGTTTAAAATTACGTGTGGTTATTTTCTCAGTTTTGCAATATTCAGCGTTATGTCATCTGGATTCTCAAACAGCATTGTTCCTATGATGAAAAAGCAAACTTAAATCCCATATATGAATGAAACTTCAGTGTAACTTATGTTTCCAATGAGTCCCGTGTAAAAAGAGCCCTCTCCTGCAAAGATGGAGAATTAACTAGTTCTGTCAAATGATGCCATAGGTAATGGATGCACTGCTCAGCCAGGCTTTGGTCCTGAGCTGAAGGTCCTGAGGTGACACATCTACAAAGGGCTAGCACTGTTCGGAGCTGACACTCTGAGCCCTCCCTGTGTTGGTCTGAAGGGTATATAAGGTAAAAAGATGCAGAGATGGGCCTGAGCCATGAGGGAGCATGTGCTGCCTGGGGGTTTGCAATTCCCCCAGCATTCAGATGCTCCGACTAGGGGAAATCCAGCACCACCGCAGGCAGTGTGAATTTTTCTTTAAGCATAAGCTGTTTGACAGTCTTGCCAACCTTGGTATAAAATAATGTAATACCCTCCACTGAACTTCAGATAACTGAAGTTATCTGACAAGATTGCCTGGTTTGTTCTCTCCAGGCACATGAAGAGGGTGCAGAAGCTGCTGGCTTCCTCAACCAAGAAAGTCTGCAGGTATATAGATGCTTTAGGTGGGTGCTGGAGTCATATGCAGTCTTTCTAAGTTTGTTTTGGTACCATAGCGGCCTTTTTCCACTCTGTTTCTAGGGGAAAAATGTTGCAATAACAGACTAGAGAATTGCAATCAGGGAGGTACTTGGGGCCCTGCTGCTATGCTGCAGAACCTGGTGTCCAGGAAGGAGATCCCTGCCCTGGAAAAGTGATGAGAGCCTGATCCAATTCTTCTAGACTCAGTAGGAATCTCTCGAGGGATCTAATAGGTTTAGGGGTTATAGCACAATCTGTCAAGATGAAGTTTTTGAAACTACCTGAGGGAACTGAGCATAGCTTTCTATTAAAATTAATAAGGATTTAAGGGTTAAATTCCTTAGGCATCTTTGAAAACCTTACCTCTAAGTAACATATAAAGATCAAATGTAACTTCCATTGCACCTAATTTACAGTTTATAGTTAAGGTGATGTAAACTCTGGGGTTTGTTTCAAAATGCAGTTCATTTATTTACAACTCCCAAAGCTAAGCCACTGTTTGGTGTTCTATGATAAGAAACCAAATATTTTGTAGTAGCAGGCACTGTGGTCACAACTGGTGTTTAGACTTGCATTTCATCTGAGTCAAGAGGATTGCAATATCTCATGAGGAGAACTGAGACCGAATTGTAAATCTGAAGACTTTATGGTTATCTTTTTTAAAAAGAGTTTGAACTCACATAACCTTTGGCTTCCTTAATGGTTTTATACAAACAATGAAGTGCCTCAGGAAAATCACCAACAGCTCTTCTGTCAACACATAGCTTCATTTTCTCTCCCAGATTAGGGTGGTCTGAAGCTATCAACATCTGATCTGACAGAGTAAATCTGAAACAAATTGCTGTTGTTTTAATCCTTTCTTGGCATGAGGTGCTGCAGAGGAGAGAAACCAGGTATTGTTGCACAACTAGATTGGTTTGGCTGGTGGTTCATTAATGCACTGAAAAGCATTAGTTTCCCTGCAATTCTTATCTATCTATCTATCTATGTATCTATCTATCTATCTATCTATGTAAATTTGGTTGGGATATATTTCTTCACACTCAGAATAATGTAGGAGAAGCCATCCTCCAGCACCTCCTAAGGCTGATCCACAGGTGTAAAACGAAGTTCTGATGTTCACTATCTGAAGATATTATAATTAGGGTTTTTTTAGGTTTGAGAAATGTGTTAAACTTTTTGGGGTTTTTATATTTTTCCTGACATTACTGTTTTGATTGAGCTTAAAATACTCTTAGAAAAAGCTATTGGTCATAACAGCAACTTAATAGCATGACAAAGGTGATGCCCAGATGCTTGAAGTCCTGGAAAGGCTGTACCAGAGGTGACCAGCAGCATATTGCCAGCTTCTCTGGCATTGGTGCAGACCCTCATTTTGGTAAGCAAGAAGCAGCTCTACATTGCTCCTGGAGTTCACTGGGGAGTTGTGGTTCAGATGCCATAGCTGTATTTGTTACCATTTCAGTGACTGGTTAGTGAAAATAGATTGGATCCATCCCAGGAAATATCCAGATGCAGTTGAGTTTCATTTTGCTGAGCAGGTCTTAAGGAAAGGCGTTGCTGCAGGGAAGATCACCATTTCTGTCAGTTTGAAGAAGGCATCACTTTGTTCTAAAGTTAAGCTGCTGAGGGCAGTACCACCAAGGTAGGTCCCAGCACCCCAAACCGGCACCATGCTCTGGCTGGGGGCAGAAGAGGGAGCAGTGGGAGAGGTTGGGGATTTCTGCTCTCCTGGGAAGAATACACTGCACACGGCATCACTCCTGAGGGTGCTTGTCTTCTCACCTCAGCACCTGCCCTCTCCCTTTTCCCCTTTGGTGTTTGTGTGCACGCTTGTCTACATGGCTAACAAGCTAGCCGAGTTGGTTTGGAATGTTTTCTTTCTATTGGAGGTACTGCCACCAATGCAAGAGAGGCCTCCCCTCTTATATCTTAGTGAAATATCAAAAGGAGCTGTGTGAACTAAAATGGGTTTTCTTTCCTAGCAAGAGAAAAGATCTGAAAGATTTTAAAACCTAATTGCATCAAAAGAAGGAAATTAAAATATCCTTATAGGAATTCAGGTTGCTGAAAACTCAGGTCCAGTCCAGACACAAGTATGTTTTATATTAAAACTTAAACAACCAGCCAGTATAATATTTCCTGAAGTTTCATCCATCATGCTACTGGTTTCTGCAGGGAGAGAAACATAACCTACCCTTGATATGTCTCAGGAAAAGTAAGTAACATTGTTAAGAAGGTTGTCATATCACAAGTGCCTAATTGGGGAGGCTTGGAGAGCTGGCAAGTTTGCAGAATTCATTAAACATGCTGCAATAACCCGAGGAAGAAAAATGTTGGGGGATATCTGCAAATTATAGAGGTGCGGGCTGACCTACGTCCTTGTACCACTCACTGTAGAATGGTTTCTCCAGAGGGGCAGATAAAGTAGCACACGGCTGAATAGACTGAGGCACAGAGCTGACAGGAGTGTGGTCAAACCAGATGCAAGAAGGCATCCAGTTACTCACCTGCTTGCAGAACACTGTGGAAAAGCAGGAGAAGGGCTTGGCAGTAGACAGCCATAGACCTGCTGTATCTGGGAAACACGAGTGTTGGTATGTGGTGAGTGCAGCCTTGCCACACAGTGACTGGGATTGGGGCTTCACCAGGCAAGAGCACAATCTCTTCTAAAAAGACTTCACATCTCAAGGACTTGGTTCTCTCTGCTGTGTGCGGAGTATATGTGTGCCTTTGGTCCTGGCTGAAGGTATAAGCTCCTGACAGCCACTGGGAGGTAGAGGAGGACAGCCCTCTCCATCCTGGCCCTCTGTTGGCTAGGAGTGCATGAAAGCCAAATTTCCCCCCAAATTCTCCAAATGACATATTCCAGTGGCATTCTGATGGGTATTTCTCCTAGTTTCTCCTGTTGAGGCTGTTGTGTTTTTAATGCAATAAGTGGTGAGTATCGGTAAAGTCATTATAGGCCTTTCCTCTCCCACGTGTTTGTCCCAGCCACCAAGCTTGAAGGAAGGGCTTTGCCCTTTGCCTTTTCAATGACCAGTTAATTACTTAGTCAATGAAAAGTCTAACAGCTTGAGAAAGGTAGACCGGGTGGACCATAACCCTGGATATGGTAAACCCTGGGAGAAACAGAGCTGGAACAACTTTCCTACACCACAGTTAAGTGAGGTTTTTAACCAGAAGTGATAAGAGGTGAGTTAGCAGTTGTACCAGGTTCTCTGTGCTATGCAGTGACCACTGTGAGGTGTGCTCTTAGACCATCTGGTTGGTCAGCTCCTGCAGGGCAGTCTCAGCAGTGATACTGATATCACTGACACAGGCACCAAGCCATTCAGCACTGCTGAGGTTAACCTATTCTAGGCACGTACAGAAGTTTTACTGGGGGTAGGAGGCATAGCCACTTCAGGCCTTTAATTATAAGGCACCTTTGCTTTATTTGCTAGTATGGAAGGAAATCCTTTTTTTCCCTCCTTATCACTAAAAATCTAAGGATATTTTCATATGTTAAAAGCATGATTTTTAAGTATTTATTTATTTTTGGGTGAAAAGTTGAAATGCCTTTTAGGACAAGAAACAGCCTAAGAACGCCATGCTTTGCTATTTATTTAAAAGTTAAGTTTTCTATTAAGGAAAGAAATAAATAAAAATTCCTACCTATATATTTAACACATTTGCATGATTAAAAACTTGAAGTCATGGGGAAAATTAATATTAAAGGTTTGTATAAACATCTAATTAAAAATAGAGTGAAAAGTAAACAGATAATCCTTCAAAACTGATTTTCATGCCCTAACCTCTAACTTGTGTAACTTTATAACAACTGTATTTGCTACTAACGAACCATCAAAATGTTAGGGCTGTATGAAAGAACTGCAACAAGTCATGACTTCCTGGGATAAGCCCAGAAAAACCTTCAATCAGTCAAGTCTGCATCAGGATTAGGCATATAGAGAAGCTTTATTAGGCATTAGCAAGGCTATAATGGAGCTACTGTGAAGGACACCTGCTGGGGATCTATCGGAAATCTCTTTTAAACATATTTATACCCAGCCTGTGGGCTGTGGAGTTGACGTTTAGAGCCTGCTTTGCTGATCAGCCTGCACTTGCAATTGTTTACAAGCTGTTGGGCAGGGGCACTAAATAAATAACACATGATCAAGCTGTTTTCTTGTCCAATAATAGTTCCTTCCTGACCCATGATCAAGGAAGGATAAAGGCCTAAAGACAAAACTGTTCATTCTTTTTCCCTTTTTCTTCTTTTTTTAACAGGTGACTTTGAAAATTCTAATACTGTTGTGAAAGATACTTCCACATCTGTATCTCTGTTACTTAGAACCTATTAGAACCAATATGAGGTATAATACAACCTGGGACCCTACCTATACAGGACTATGTAAAGGACCATGAACTCCTAGGCAGCCAGAGTTGAATATATCTTTACACACTGCAGTCTAACAACTTTGGTAGGACCAAGGTTTCTACAGGATTAAGACTTCTACATTTACCTACCTGTCTGCATGTGAACTAGGTGTCTGAATTCCAGTGTGGTCAGTGGAGAACTTATCGGTACAGAGGGATTGGCTATCCAGTCACCAAATTTGCCTGTCCATGCACAGGTGTCATTTAACTATACAATGAAGATGCTCCAGGATGTCCTGTCTGACCTCTTAGCTGCCAGTCAAGGACATTACAGGTCTCCTGTGGGTCATGTGTTACATTTACCTCCCCTGTGGGTGTGTTTCACATACTCTAAGGAATCTCAAATAGCATGGGACACCTAAATGCAATCAATGATGCCCAATGTGTCTAGTTTGGATTGAGGTGAATTGCCATCTAGATGTTGATGGCATTGAGTAGATCTCCATTAGCTATAATAGCAGTTTCAATATCTACAGGGGCATATCTGAAGTTACTTGTCTTTACGTAAAGTAGAATCTCATCCTATAAATGACAAGTTGATTGAAGACAGCAGTATTGATAGGTGCTAGGTCAAAGAACTTCAGCAGTTTAGCCACCATCCACATAAGGATTTCAAAAGAGAGTATAGAGCTGTCCAGCCAGGGATTGGTTGTGTTCAGGAGTGAAAATGCCCCGACACTGATTCAGAGCAGGGTGTCATTTTGGCTATAACAAGAGAAATCAGAAGTTTGGCTATTAGACAAACTATTGCTTTATATTAATTTTATTCAATTAAACTATTAGAAAGAACATTTTCATCTGAAAGACATGACCTGAAACTGGGCTATTCCAGTTAACACCTATTTCACAGAAATGCCACCCACCAAGAATTTTTCTGAACAAGATCAATTTATCAGTCCTTAATGGCAGATCCTCAGCAACTTTACTCTCGTGCAGTGATTGCCTAACTTTGATTGCATACTGAATGCTCTGAAAAACTCAGATGTGGTTTAACCATCTGGCATTATATTATGCATTTTAAAAGGTGTATTTAAGACCTTCTGTGGCTGGAATAACACTTGTGTAGAGCTAGTGCTCTGATCTGTGTTCCAAATCCATCACATTATTTTCTTATGAGGCCAGAGCTACCATCACTAATTAGGCCTTTTATTTTGTTTTACTAGATTATCTGGTTTTTAACTTTAAGATCTCTTTGGCGAACCAACAGAACGTGGATGAATTTATCTGAGTAAATCCATGCCAACTCTCACACAAAACTGGCAGAGTTGATTTAAGATTAACACTTTTCAAAAATGTGAAAAGCAAAGTTTCCCTTCTTTCTCAAGATCCATAAATACCAGTTTAAATGTTGCAAACTAGACCTCATCATAGTTGTGTTTTGCTGCTTCACCAGTTTTTTCGTCTTACTGTGAGACTGTTATATTATGAATGTTTGATTATAGCCATTTCCAGATTTTGCTATTGTGTTATGTTGATGTGAAGCGACAGGGAGTACCAGAGGAGCCTGATAATCAGTTTCCTCCTTTGGTATATGAGTGAAAAGATAGATATTAATCTGATTAAAAGCCTTTGCATTCTCATCTTCTTTACATTTTAGAGAAATATATACATTACTTGGTGTACTCTGGAAGTAGGCTAGTGAAGATGAGTTAGGAATGAGTTTTTCTAAATGAGTTAGGAAAGGACATAGAGCAGAGAAAGATGACAGGGTGAAAAAATGTTGCTGTAGCTAATGGGTTCAAATACTTTTCAGTAGGGTGAATTTCAGCAGGTTTGGGAGTTGCATTTGGGTCAGCTTGTTAAGACTCCCCTGCAGTCTCCCTAAAGCAGATTCTTTAAGTGTAAGTTGCTTGTAAAATTGCTTCATTACTATCTGCTTTGGGCTGAACTGGTGCTCACCCCAGCTTCCCTCCAGGATTTAGAATTGCTACACCAGAATTTCATTTCACAATTTCACACCAGAGGGTACAAAAGTTTCTTTGAAGAGACAATTTCTAATAAAAAATAATCATTAGCAATTTGTATGTCACAGCTTCATATTTGCTGATATTTGACCATTGGAGGTTCCTTCTGAGGCTCACTTCCACCCGTTCACGGGAGGGAGTGAGATGTGACTAAATATCTACTATACACCTCATATGGGAGATGAGGCAACCCCTGAGCTTGTCTGTTGTTCTGTCCTGGATCCTGGATACAGATAAGACTGAGTTGAGACATCACCCTGTACAGATTCAAACAGTGATGTTGCTTGCACAGAATCTAAGCTTTCTAAGTGATCCATTGAAAAGGGCTTCTGCTCATGTCTGGGTGCTTAAACACAGCCACCAGGATGTTCCAAAACAAGGTTACATCTACTGAGTGTATGTATCACCAGACTTGGAGGGCTCTTGGAGTTGGTTCAATCATTCCCTTGGATTTTGGAAGGACTAAAGGTTTTTTGGTCCTGATTCGCATGCTGTAGGAAACAGTTTGAATTGCATTCTTCTCCTTTCCTTTCACTCTACTTTGTGAGTTTACAACTGTGTGTGTGGCAGAGAAATACAAATAATCTCTTTGAAAGATTTTATCCATGCCGTGTAGCTGAACAGTATCACCATCTGTATCTCGATCACCATACCACCAAGACAATGGTATAGCTCAAATTCATTTCCATAATGGTTTGGCCTTTAAATTGTAGGTAAACTTTGAGATATTATTTGAAATATCCCATTTGTTACTATTGAAACAAACAGGAGAAAAGGCAGGTCTGTGAATACCACTAGCTCTGTGCTGAGATAAAATTACTACTCTGGCAATATGCAGGCTGCATTTTTTCCTTCATCAGATGTATGATACTGGTTTTGTTTTGATTTAAACAGCATGATTTATTACAGTTTTATAGAGAGAAAATTCACTTTTCTGTACAAAATAGGGTACCTCTTAGTAAATCCTACATTTGCCATTCCAGCCTTGTATTAAAAGAATTATCCTATTAGATAAAAATCTGTCTTTGATCAAACTTGTGAATATCCTTAAAAAATAAAATAAAATTTCTTTTAGGAATTATATTTGCTTCAGCATCCAAATGTACCCTAGGGAAAGATCATTGTCCTTCCAAAAAAGAAAAAAAGCAAACCTCTGCCAAATACTTCTCTATTATGCAAAAAGCCTCCAAAAGAAAGGAAGAGAGAGATCAGGATGGTGCACTTGCCAGTAAAAAAGCTGAAAAAACCAAATAAACCACAATTATGGCACAGATTTCAGCAACAAAGATCCCTTGTATGAAGTATGGGCAAGACTTCTTTTCCATATAAACCTGTCCAGGTCTGAAGTAGCTCTATTCATTTCAGCAGTTTCCACAGACCTGTACTAGTTTATGCTGCAAGGAAGATCTGTATACATGTCTCAATTGAATTGAATTTAACCTATTAAATAATTTGGATTTCTTAGTTCTTGCTTTTAAGGTCTTTCAACCCCAGCAGATGATGCCTGTAAAGCCTTAGATGAAGTGTGTCAGAAAGACCCCATCTCTTGTGTGCCTTTGTGCTCCCTTCCACACATGAAGGGTAAGCTACCCCAGAGCTGAGGACATGAGGGTCAAGCTGGGCCTGCTTTTCAGATGAGGGCATGTCCTGCAAGAACTGCTAGCAGAAAGGAGTGATCATGCTGTAAGGTACCACTCTAAACTCCCACTAATGGCAGTGGACTCTCTGGATGCAAATTTCAAGGAAAATTCATTTGGTACTGTATACAAAGATTTTTGTTTCTACGCCATATGTAATTTCTGTGTTATCTTTAACATTTATGCAATATGCTTTTAATTTTCTAACCTAAAAATCTGACAAGCATTTTAAACAAGTCTTTAAAACTTCCCTAATTTTTGTTTTGTTTCCAGGTTCTATCAGAAATCAATAAAAATTAAACAAAACCCATACCCATACCTTAAGTACTATAAAAACCAGAATCAAAACCGCATAACAAATTGTAAACATAAAGCCATGTTGAATGTAAAGTAAAAATCCCTCTAGAAATACCTATGTCACAGAAGACTGAAGTATTTTAAACAAGGACCTTTTCCTGACAATTTTTGTAATGGTAATATTCTTAAGGGTTTATGTTAAGGTTCATTTAATTCTATTTCTTTAATTAGCCAAAAAACATCTACCAAAGGTATGCATGCAACAACTTTCAGTTGAGAAATTTAAATTTAATTTAATCAACGTATCTTGCTGCTTACAGTTTTTGTTATTTAATATACATCTAAGAAAACATAGCAAGTCTTTGTTTCTACAGAATATTATATTACAGTTTCATACAGCAGACATAATCTCCCCTATCTAGGGAGTAAAATGCCCATGAATATATTTGTTCTCCAAAGCAAAGCCTACCAAATAGTCTTTCTTTATCCTCTTAAGCACATATGCCTGTATATATAGGCTCTTACTGACCATTTTACACCTTCACCTGCTTTGAGATATTTTTGTCAAAAGAAATGTATTTATTTCACTGAAAATGCTTAATCCAGACTTACAGAAAGTGACAGCAAAGGGGACATAGCAGCCAGGTTACCTTTCTGCTCCTCCTTTACTTCCAGATTTCTTAAGGAGCTAGGAGGAAGGAAGGAGGAGTTACATGAGGACTGAACTAGTAGTGGCACTGATGGACTGAATACAAGAATTTCCTTAGCTTTTTGTGTTATGTTGCCCCAACATCTGACACTGTTGGAGCTGATGGATGTTTTTCCAATGGATTTTACCTTAGAGGAGACAAGTCTACTTACAAGAGAAATTCATGGAAGACACTTGAAGGAGTGTGGTCAGGCATTTTATCCTGATTTGTGTTACAGTCTCAATTTCATAATTCTTGGTTTCTAATGGAGCTTTCAACAATAAAAGTGAGAAAATATCTAACGTGGTTTGGGAATACCAGTTAATTTGGAATTTGTGGGAATGGCATCCACTGACTGCAGGAAGTTTTGAAAAGCAGAAGATTGTCATAGATTATTACTTTCAGTGATCTTTGCCTTCCATCCTTTCCTTTTCCCTCCTTTTTCTTGCTCAGATGAGGAAATGTAATGGAGAAGAGGAGCTATTGCCTGACCAGCATGGAAATGGGTAGATTCAATGACTAAGAAACCCTTAACAGTTTAAAATAGTGTTGCGGCCACTAAGGCAGAGATTTACCCCCTGGGTATTCTGACTTCAGTCTTCACCAACATGCACCATTTCATGCTCATGGCAGAGCAATTTGGAGGCTTGCTTCAGCAAAGAGAGAACTGAACTCATAGCTGTCTTTGCAACTAAAAATAGGGGAAGTCAGTGTGCTGTCACATGACATTTTTTGGCAGGGAGCTAGAACGTTTTCATTTTGCAAGGCAAGCTAGTGGCACTGGATTTGCACAGCTCATGACTTCCCTGCACAGACCACCCTCTGTTTTTCCACAGACCCCTTCCCCATGCCAGCCTTTGCCAAGGGCCCTCTATTTCTTCCCCTGAGAGTCTCTGAACAGAGATTTCTCCAAGTGCCACCACTAGCCTTTCCCATCAGGATAAGCTGGCAGAAATTTTCCTCAGAGGGTGTCTTCCAGTGGAGGAAGCCTTTCCAAGAACAGTAAACACACCAAGTGCTCGCTCACTGCATCAGGGCAAGAGTCCTGTTTCAGAAAATGATGTGTTGGTAAGGCTGATTTCAGCATGTCATACTCAATTGCACAACATAACGCAGTGCAATGACGTGAGACAACTAAATGACAAAATGCTGGCTCTCAATCAAACATGTAAAGCACCTATTTTCAGCTCTACCATCTGCTATCAGTTTGCACAGTGTCTTTCCCAGCTGAAAACACAAGGCACATTGGCACAAATGGAGAATTCCTCTGGCTGGTCACAGATTGCAAGATACAAGATTTTTCTCCTCTTGTGACCAGCCCAACTCTCTTTTATTTATTTCCTATTTACATGCTGAAATTTGCTGTTTTGTGCAAGTTGAATCATGATAAACTAAAAAAAAAAAAAAAAGTCCTCTACGAAAATGTTCTCTAGCATCCTAACAGGTAAATTAATGTTATATCACTTCCTCCTTCAAAATAACCATGCAGAATTTAACAACTGAAATTAATATCAAGATTGGCTGAACCTTCTCTGCCAAAAGTTTTCCAGTGGCGATTCTTTTTCAGTTTGCTTAATACTCCACAACTGTACTGTCATCTACTGATAAACAGGGAAAAGGCAGAGTAAGAGGCTTTTTTAGTTGGTAAACATGTGGAGAAAATAGATAATATGGGGTATTTAGTATGGAAAACAACAAAGCAAAACAAACAAACACAATAACCTCTAAAACTTCTACAGAGGCAACCTCACCCCCACTAATTATTTGCTGGTTAAGGTGGTTGATCACTCCTTCAGAATAAATTCCTTACTCCTTTAAAGCCCTGAGTTGGACGGAGGGATCTAATTTGAGACTCTTTCCTTTATAATGAAGATCAAAACCACTTGTACATTTGCTGCTTTTTTCCCTGAATAAATAAGATGTTTCTGAGTTGAGGCCCTGGCTCTGTTGACTTCACTGGGGCCATGATTTCACCCCAGGAATTATTCTAAAAGCATTACTCATTTAATAAGCATACCACACTAATTCTCTACTGTTTCCGTATGAGCACCTCCCAATGCCAATGTAAACCCACTGCACAAAGCTACATTAAAGCAATATTTACGGTTGAGATCTTAACACAAAAGTCAGGAAACTCAGAGTTATGGTTCCCCCAGCCAACCATAACCGGGGTAGCTTTTAGTGTTTTGCATTACTGTGTCTGTACTCCACAATGTATGTCCATAACCAATGCCTGAGTTATAGCTGCTGTGGGAACTGTAGCTTTGGATTTCAGTATATATTTTGTGTTTAAATTCCCAACCTGGGTCATGAGCAACTGTGAAAATTAAGACTGCAGGAGAGGTTAGTATCTCATTTGCTGTTCTCGGTTACTGCTGAGGGTGACTTGCAAGAATGGTGTTGTCCCTCTGGTGCTGTCATTGTTTAACCCCAGCTGGCAATCAACTACCACACAGCTGCTTTTTCACCCACCCATTCCATGGATGATGAGAAGGCTGAGTGTCTTTTTTACCTCGACAAACAAAATACTGCACTTATAAGGTATATAAGGATTAACTCTTCTACAAGCTTTGTATCATTCAGCAGACACTCTGGAAGAGAGCAAGAAAGCTAATAGGATTTGACAGAGATTACTTAACATGATTCTAATTCTAATATCCAATTAACTTGCTCAGAGACAAGGAATAATAAGGTGCTTTTCTGTACGATTTATACTGTGCTAGGAAAATGCTGTGTCTTCACTTCCGGGGGAATAGTACTGTTTTTACCAAGAGTCCTCAGGAATGAACTGCATGGGTGGAAAAGACAGTTAGCACAGTGGGCAGGGCTAACCAAAATGACTCACAGTGGTATGAAATACTCTGCCCTCTACAGCAATACCTCTCTAGCTCAGATCTGAGGCTGTTGCATGACAATTTTACCTGTAAATTAATGGGTAGTTAGGATGCAGTTTGTTAAAATTATTCTTTTAGACATGGATACTCTGCAGTAAGGACTAAAAATAGATTGAATATGTTGACAATAACTGGAATTTGATGTAGACATTTACAGTAAACTGCAGAGATTTTTTTGTAATGTTTCTTAAGGACCATGACACTGAACTCTGACTTTACAAATCTAGTGGGCTCAGGAGTGAGTAATGGCTGGAACACTAGAGAGGAGCAAGACAGGCTAGAAGCTTATGCCAATGATGAGCTGTAACTAGTCCAGCCACAGAGAGAACTACATAGCTGAAGATTGCTGGCATTTGTCTACCATAAACACTGGAGGAAATGAAATTACTTAGGCATGTATTTCCTTAGGTAAGAAGTTCACAAACAGAATCAAGACTGTACAACCGCATTAATTTAGCTGGGCTGTATTTCTCCAGGTGCTGTAGCCTCATCTACATTTAGAGCGTGATCACAATTTGTAATCATTAGTGAACATGGACACTTTTCTAAGGCAAGTTATAATCTTGTCTGTAGGGGAAGTGATCCAACCAAAGCAGTGCATGATAAGTGGAAAGAGAACTGTGAGTGCCTACTAGCAACCACTCCAAATCATCACCTTTGTTTGCTTTCAGATGTTATCAACATCCCACCACAAGGATGAATGAAGTGATACATCTGGCTCATGGACCAAGACATGAAGAGTGTTTTCCCCTGCTCTTAACAGATGCCAGCAGCAGCACACAGCTGAACTGGCCCTTCCAAAAGCTAATCCCTTTTGAACATGGCTGCTGATATATTCATACCTCATGCTTATATGTCTTGGCTTTTAGTTTTACATATTGAATTGCTTGGATAAGGTCAATATGTACAGCAACAACATTCCCACTGACTACATAAGCCCAGCTGCTCCTGCCCCATATTTCAACCACATTTCCACTCCATCTGAATATAGCAATGATATAATTGGATTGCACAAGAGCAAACCTGACCGTTTAAAGGCCAGGTGGTGGAAATATTTTGCTTTGTGGGCATGTATTTCTTCAGTGTATTTTGCAGAAATTCCAACAGACCACTCTATCTCAGGTAAGCATTAAAGCCAAGTAGCTTCACACAGGGCTTTCGTACAACCAGGTCAGAGAGCAGTATATTACTTCAGATAAATTTACTGTTGTTGTTCCCTTGTACATCTCAGTGTGAAATGTATACAGTGATATGTCTAAATGAGCATGCATGCGGACGAATCTTCTGTTTGCATGTATTTGATATCTTGGAGAAGTGACAGAGCTAAGAAAAGCTTATCGAAAAAACCTGGAAAAAGAAAAGAAATCAAAGTAAACTATATCTAGCTCTGTATAAGCAACATTTCAAATGGTTTAAATAATCTTTATTGGAAACTGCTCGAGATATAAAGGACATTATAGTCCTTTGCAAAAGGTTTGCCTGTCCTCTGCTGAACTGTTTGTTTATGCTGAAAAACTGTGATTTTATATGCTTAAGAATAATGAAAAGAAATTAGAATTGCTTACTGAGCTATAAATTAGTGCTGGGTACAGTACAGTTCTTGCAAACTGCTTGATCATGCACAACTCGTTATCTCATGCTTACCAGTTCGCTAGGATGTTATTTTGCAGAGCCAAAAATCTAGTAAGTATGTATCACAGAACTTGTAAAGCAAGCTGGAATCAGGTGTCAGCATACATTTCAGTGTTACTTCTGCTGCTGCTGAGATGTTGCAATTGGAACAGGCAATCAGGCTTTTGGGTTAAAATAAATTATCTACTCTACTGCTTATTTAGAATACAGGTTTTAAGTAATTTCCTACAGATTTTTATTTCTGTCTGTCTCCTAATGCTAGTTGATATGAACCACTGATTTTGCAGTTTTGTTGTTTGTTTGTTTCTTATGTGCCTACCTGTCATGAAGTAAGGTTCTGTACTGGGCATTTGGAAAGGGATGGGGCAGCTAGTGCTTACAGTTTAGCTTGATGTAACCAAGAGCAAGATGCAAGTTTCTGCCCCTTTGTTTTCCATTATTTTCTTTTGCATGTGTGAAGTGTTTTGCATACCTGTAACCTCTCAGTTAACATTATTTATATCTCAGTAAATTGGTGTGCTGCTTTTCCAGATGTCCTAATCCTTTATGTAAATGAATTTATAAACCCAACCACCAGCTTCAGTGAAACCTGCCAAATCCACTATGTCTGGACTCATGTGCTCCGTAGACAGCTTTATTTGCATAAACTTGTTCTGTAAGTGTAATCTTACTCATCATCTGCAGAGTTAAAGTTTCACTAACGTAAATCCCTGACAAATCAAGCACAGATGTAACTGTCTGCCCCCAGGCTCAGCCTGTCAATTCACTACCACCCTTGTATCTTCCCTCTGCTCCCCCTCCAACTTCTCTGGCACCCGCTCTACCCCTGCAAGTGGTTGTTAGTATTATTAGTCATTTAAAACTGTTTATGTAGATACATTGCAGGTACTAAACATGACACTGAGCATTAGTCATTTGGGATTTTTCCTTTTGATCAAACTGTCTCACAGAATAGCATTGGCATGTAATCCTAGGTGTCAGTTTGTACCACCTGGAAAAATTCACTCTGCCAGTCCCCAGGTGCCAGACAGATTGTTGCAGTTTGCCGGGTGATGATCCAGATAAGGAGGCAAGCTCAATAAATGCTTAATGTAAGTTGGCAAATTCCACAAAGCAGCCAAGGAAAATTCAATCAGAAAGCAGCAGGGGGTGTTAACTTCCTAAAGCCACCAGGAAGAGGTGGATGATGGTGTGAGGGGATGATTCTTGTCCTTCAGGTCATATTGTCTGTGAGAAATGAAAATTCCTTTCCAGTCATAAAAAGGTAGGTTTTAAACGAAAACAAAATCTGCCAGCTCTTGAAACTTTTATGAAAAAGAGGAAAATGTTATTTTTGATTTCAGATGGTGTTGGTGTATACTGGGTTTGTTTCTGATTACTTTAAGTTCTAAGTATGTTTCCTTTGCTGGTACCCAGTTGCTATTTATTTGGCTTTCATCTTTGATCTCCCTTATGCTGGCACATCATAAAAAACATATTCCTGTTTCAGTTCTGTATTATGCAGTTAGTCTCTGCTTGTTATGTTCACCAAGCTAGTTGTACCTACTGAATAAGACTCTCTTTGTTTTTGATAGACTCCAGGTGTTTATCACTATAACTTACTAATGGATTTGACCACAGAATATGCATGCAAGAAGCAAACTGAAAAAGTAATGGCAAGATTACTGGTTTGATAATTCAATGGCCTGCTGTACCATAACCACAGGAACCACACACGTGCATGCATGCATGCACACTTGCACACAGACTGAGTTTTATAAAAGCAAGGAATTTTGCTCAGTGGGTTTTTCTTAGACGAATTTTCTGTTCTGGAAATTAAATTTTGCTTCATATTTGTTTGTCATTCTGAGGTTTTTTTTGAAAGCTTTCCGAATTTCCTCTAGCTGAAGTGCTGCAGTTCCTACAGCTCTACTCCATCTCCCTTGTAGTTCCAAGTAAAGGGACCATTCCCCTCAGCATGCCCAACTCCAACTAACCTGTTTAATCTGTAGTGCAATAGATTTGTGGCTACAAATATTAATTGTAGCATCACAGGTGAGGAGCCATAGTTTCATACCACATATTAACCCCATTGCTTTGCAATAGCCAAAATGCCTTTTTTTCCCCAAATATTGTTGAAATCAACTTTTTCTAATAGGAAATTATAGAAATCCCACTTAAAAAAAAATCCTTATTTCTAATTCATTTCATAGTTAGAATTATGGTTAAGTCAGTAGCTCATGTCATTAATAAGAGATATCAGAGGTATCCCAACTATTCCTCACAGATGAATTTTCATTTCTTAGTCATATTGTTTAGTGATTTCCATATATTAAAAGATAAAGTTGCCTTTTGAGTCTGAATGTGATGCTGTAGTTACTGTATTCATTGACAAAATAAAACTTTTAATCCCAGTTTATGCCTACATACTTTCCGTTCAATATAGTTGTCTAAGAGCCATAGAAAAGATGAAGTCTAAAAGTGAATAGAGAAGACTCTCAGGATAAATTTATCATACTGTGATTCAGATTTACCCCATTTATTTCTGCTAAGTATTAAGCACTGATGTTTTGCTATTTTTATCTTTGGCTGCAAGAGAAGTTTCTCTCTGAGGTCACTCATGCTTTCTGTGTTGGTTACTTGTGCTGTCGCCATGCTGATGTTAGCTAAAACAGCTAACACCCATGGGCTTCTCAGGCTATTTCCATTAGGAGAAGAAATTCATGTGGCAATTCAGCATATTAACAAGGAATGCATGCAAACCCTGTTCTGAGGAGTATGAGGAAAATAAATGGCAACAGTCTGTTTCCTTTCTAACGGTTTGTAAGACTGCCTTTCAATGGATCCCGAACTTTCGACTGTCACAAATGCTTTTTTACCTCTCTTAAACAGCCATTTTGCCAAAAAGTAATCTTGTGGTTCCAAAACTATGATTTGATTCCCAGTTTGAGCCCAAGTTTGAGTCCAAATCCTAGCTCCCTCCTGCAGCATGGCTTTTGTTTTGGACAGTCCTTGGCAATCTTGCTTCAAACAGTGACTGCCATTATTTCAGGCTACTCATATAGAAAATGAGTTTAAGTCCTTGGACATGAAGGAAGCCAGATTAGCTTCTGGCTCTTTTGCTATCTGTAGATCAGGTACAGCTATTAACATCTGCAAAGGAGTGGAAAATGGAGGGCCAGGAATCAGGGCAGTGAAGGAAAAGGCAAAGAGAAGATAAAGCAGCTTGAGGGAATGGAGCAATGACAACAGTTCTTATGTCCATGCTATACAAACCAAAATAATGTATAGAAAGCAGAGCTGTGAGGCATAAAAGTATAGAAAAAAAGTAACGTTTATCTGTATGATTTTATATTAGTTTAAAATACTTTTTCTTTTTTTCTCTCTTGGTACTTGAGAAGGTAAAGTCCTACCCAGAAATGAAAAAGCAACAAAAGTGGTTGATTTTACACAACACACTGCACAACACTAGCAATCTCTGCTTATGTTCCTTCCTACCATGACAGTTTAATTTAAAGGAGAAAATCTAATTTCCTGTGCTGATTATATATCCAGTTAATTCCAAGCTCTCATGTAACAGTTAAAATTGCTGACAATTGATGGAGGGGGCACAGCTCTGCTGTTATAGCTTAGACCCATTCTCATTGAACCACTGGATAATTTAAGTTAGAAAGGAATTCTAGAGATCACCTGGTCCAGACCCCCAGCTCAAAGCAGGGCCAACTTAGATCGTGTTGCTGGGACTTTGTCAAGTTTAGTTATCTCCAGGATCAGAAACCCCACAGCCTCTCAGGGATCCTGTTTCAGTGTTTAACCACTTTCATGCTAAAAATATTATCCTAATAATCCTAATCAGGTTTTCTTTATATTATATACTAGAGTGTGGTTTTGTCCCCTGCCTTACTGCTGCACACCTCCGAGAAGAGCCCTGCTCTGTGATCTCTGCACCCTCCCATTAGGTGACTGAAACCAGCAGTGAGTGCCCCATGGCCATCTCCAGGCTTAACAAGCCTCTGCTCATGCCCCACAGGCTCCAGCCTTGACAATCCTGCTGGGTCTCCACCAGTATGTCAAAGTCTTTCTTGCAATCAGGAGCCCATGGCTGGACAAAGGACTCTACTGTAGGCAATATTAGTGTGAACGATTCCAGGGATGGACTTTGCTGGTATCTAAATTTCCTTGCTTAGAGAGAGGATGTGAACACTCTGTAATCCCTACAGAGGACATAACATGTATCAGGCTGTGTACTGGTTCCCCAAGGAAAGAATCTCAAGATTTAGGGTTAGATGCATCTGGAGATCATTCCTGCAGGTACATAATCTGCTGGTAGTTAATCTGTACAATGCTCCATCATATCACAGGGAACCAGAAAAGAGGTCAGTGCAGATGCAGTCTCTGCTAATCAGTGGTGTGCAGATAGATACCCTCTCAACTTATAAAACAAATCTCAACAAAATTCCTAACTTTAGACCAAGCTTCAGAAAAAACAAATGTCCTTTCTTTTGGGGCATCATCAGTGACAGAGAAACCTAAGTAAAGGAAATATCTACCCGTTCATTCAACAACCCAGGAACATAGACAGTGTTGTCTGGGAAAATCAACAAAATGTGTCTCCCATGCTCATTATTCTTATCATCATACCTGTGCTTAAAGATTATTGTAATCTGAGTGAGCAGGATATGAAAGCAATATTTCAGTGCATTAACTGGTGTTAAATTTTGTAAGCCTATCCAAAATGCCCTGTTCAATGGGATCTTTTGCAACAGTAAAAGTCAGATTTATTAAAGAGGTGCTATTTATTTGCCAAATGTATGTCTGCTTTTTGAACATCTAGTTGAACTGCAGATGCAAATAAATGCCTGGTATTTGATTGCTGCTGCAAATTCTGAATACCTGTGACTAAATTTTCCTCATGGGTATGCATTTTGTAAACACCGGTGTGGATGTTTTCTGAAACGGCATTGCTAAATCTCATTAAAGTAGGCACCAGTTAGTCTGTTAAAGAGTAGGTATTTCCCTAAATCATTTCTCATACTTAAGGAGGTTTTTTTATTCATGGTATTCTCTTCACTATGAGGGTAGTGAGGAACTGGCACAGGTTGCCCTGAGAAGCTGTGGCTGCTCCATCCTTTGCAGTGTTCAAGGTCAGGTTGGACAGGGCTTTGAGCAACCTGGTCTAGTGGAGGGTGTCCCTACCCATGGCAGGGGGGTTGGAACTGGATGATCTTAAGGTCCTTTCTAACCCAAACCATCAGAGAGATCATCAGTTACTAATAGTGTTTCAATAACCATTTAAATGTAGAAAAAATTTTCTGGTTAGTTTGCAAGAAAGAAAAAATGCTGTACATATCCATTTTTACATATAACAGGCATTATTTACAAGGGAGCTTTTGCTGCTAGCTACCACATATACTTGGTTCCTTCTCTAAAGCTGTGTGACCCTGCGTAATGGTTGTATTTACAGTGGTAAGTGGTATGTGGCCTGCGAGATCTGATATGCATGGGGGTTTCCAATAGTGTCAGGTGCTTACCGTTCTTGTACTTGTTCCTGCTGTCATCCGGACTGGTAGTTATGGAGACCCTTGAGGCAAATTAGAAAATAACAGCTTATCACTTACATTAATGATGCAGTCAAACTGAATGATTTAGGTGTCCTGAGCAAGGAGAACTCACCCATCCACTTCTCTCTGCAGCAGTAATAGAAAAATATATTTTAGTCATCAACTTAAAGGCAAAGACTTTTTGGGTGGTCTTCTCAAAAACAGAGTCTCAGGACCTCAAAAGTGTGTCAAAAGCACCATATGATCAAGCCTGTACTGTTGCTCTTTAGTTCCAGTACTCATGCAGTTTTGGCACTTGCTTATCTTCAATTTTTTACATGTTGTTGAAGATAGGATTTCAGAGAACGAAAATTTTATTTACAAGACCTCACAAAACAGAAATACCATCCTCTGAATAGAAGTATGGCCTTGTGTGCTGGTGACCTATGTTGGCTAAGCTCTGACCTTTGGGTACCCTTTGGGTGTAATTTGTACCTCTGGGAATGCACCCCTTACTGGGCTCTGCAGAGGGGTAGCTCAGGAGCTGAACTTGGAGTGACTAGGGTGAGAGGCAGGGTTTGCTGACCTTTCATGGAGCTATCACCCACAGTTTGGTTTAATGTTTCTATATTTAGTCTTTACATTCTAAAGCACTTCTAAGGCTGATAATTTAATTGACAAATGTGAGCAAATCAGCTATTGGGCTGAAAAATGGCATCACAGAATAACAAATATTTCTGATGATTGCTACATGCAAACCTGAAATATCTTAAGCAGCATAAAAACCATGCTGGTGTGGGGGAATAGTTTTGATGAGTGTGTGACGAATGGACTGGCTGCTGCTCTCACTTGCCATGCTAGAAGAAAGGGTGTGAAGTCCTTATTTTGCAGAACTAGAAGCTTGTGCGGTCATGGAAAGTAAACAGCAGAAAACCAAGCTATTTTTAAGGGGGGATGGAGCTCATTAGCTTGTCCTGAGCCTAACCCTGGTGACCCAGACTGCCTATCCACAGCCTGGTGGCTGTCAGCCCTGTTCGCCTCACCCCTTCCCAGCAGAAACTGCTACCAGCTGCAGCATCAAAGCGCTCTGGGAAGCACCATCCTTTCCCGCTGCCTGCTGATCCCCTTGCGGCCAGTCACGAGTGGACTCAGGAGAGCCCTGGGTTCTGCGGCCTCAAGAGACCCTGCTCCCGGGGGGCTCCATCCTGCTGAGTGCCCCATTGTCAAGCACATCTCAGCCTGCTGCAGTTTCTCTTCTGAAAACAAAACACCAGGCTGCTGCTGTGCGAGCTGTCAAATATCTACAGAGTATCCCAGCCGCTCCTGTAGGGTCTTCTGAGCAGGGAGGGGGAAGCAGTGGGAGGATGTTTGCTCTAAAAAAAGGGGAAGCAATATTTGGCTGTAAGCGTATCTGGGGGTGGGCAGACTGGTAAAGCGTGCAGGTTATATTTCTCAGAGTTGAATGGGAACAAAACAGCAGTGGAAACAAAGTGCTCTTTAAGGAAATAAAGGGAGAAGTAAAACTGAAAGAGTCCTTAGTGTAGCATTTTGAGTTTATGGGGCATTTCCTCTTGCTGATGAATATGGATGGCTGACCTTTGCTGCACATTGTTGTTAGAAATGACTAAAGCACATCTACAAATAGCTGTCTGTTCTCCTGCCTGCAGATTCCAAACACAAAAATGCAAAGTTTAGCGTTAGGTTCAGTGTCATATTCCCTGTGAAGCCAATGGAAATGGCATAGTTTACACCAGCATAAAACGTTACCCACAGTCTGGATTGCTAAACCACTCAGGTAAGTAATTAGAAAACTTATTTATAGACGTTTCAGTGACATCTAGAAACCTTTTCCCACGGCTGCATTTCCGAGCATCCTCATTTGCTTATTGTGCACTTTTCTGTAAGTGCAAGTTGTAGTTGCATAATTTTTTTTGGAGGGTCAGTTTTAGCAGAGTAGCAGACGTGTATCTTTTGTATAACAACATGTATTTGTCAACTAAATGAAATCATTTCAGTTACATGTTAAAAAAAGTTAAGTCACATAGTCCAAGAGCTGGGGCAATACAGTGACCAATGTCTCTACTGAAAACTAAAATTCATGGCCACTGAATATGTGTCAAGAATAAATCCTAATTAATTTTGTTGTCCAAGTTGTTCAATATAAACTGACTGGAAATAGTAATACTTGATCCTCACAAAGTCAGATTAATTTGAGGGGCAACTGGGTGAAATTTGGCAGTATACATGTTCAGCAGGTTAGACAAGGTGATCTGAAAATCTGTTGTGTCTTCAACTCTGTGAATCCTTTTGTAGATACTTAACATGGCACATTATGCATCAGCTTACAAGAGTCACCTTGAACATTCTTTTTGATGACAAGTAAATGTGTTATTTGTGTATCCTATTTTAAAGCACATTTTTCTAGTCCTTGTGTTGTTCCTATGGTTCCTTTCCTAAGTTGCCTTGGAGAGGCAGATCTCAGAGTGAGGTCCAGGGGCTACCTTGCTGCCCAGAAGGGTCTGGGTATCCAAGCTGAAATGGTAGGCTTTTCTCACCTCTGTTCAGCAATGTTGTCTCAGGACAACACTGTAGATTTTTTAGGGGAGAATGCTCATGAGCATCCCATGCTTGGAGGGCTCCCTGGGCAGACTTGCCTGCTTTTTGAAGAGGCCTCAGCTTAGGGCCAGCCATTCAGCTCCCCTTTAGCTTAGGGAAAAGTACTTTTTAAACTTAAAATTAATTTTAAAATGTGAACATGTGTTCAGAGGGCCAAGGGAGGGGAAGCAAGACTCGGCTAGCACAAGCTGGAAATGTCAAACACCATGTGCATTAGGCTGCACTGTTGGATCACTTGGGTATTTAATCTCCAGTTATGGGGCAGGAGATGCCTGTGCAGCATGCAGGAGGGTTTGACAAGAAGCAAGATGGAAGAAAATGAATTGTTGCGTCTTGTGATATGCTGTACGCAAAAGCGAGACAGGGGTGAAAGGGTATGATGACAAAGCTGTTGGCAATTTAAACCTTGGCTCAGGCATAAAATAAATACGTTATTTCTGATGGTGAAACTGGATGGTGCTGTCATGGATTCATTTTGTCTTCCTGGTGTTTTTCTAGCCTCTTCTCTTTCATCTGACCTGGGGGATTCATAGCTGCACGCTGATGTGTCAAAATGCTCTTTGAATGTGTCAGGTTGTGAGCGCACTTTAATTGCAACCGAGGCTGCATGCATATTATTTGAACTCCTCATCCAGATCCCACCAAACCCCTTGAATTCTTGGGGGTGTTGTATCAGGCTTTCTGCAGATGGCACTAGGTAGATCAATTCTGGTTCGGGCATGGTACCATTTGTGCCCTGGCTTTTATGCCAGTTTGGTGTGTGAAGAGCTCATCAGACCATCCAGGGGGGAAGTATGGGCTTTTCACACAGCTAGAAACAAGCTCCTTAAAATTCATGTAACATGCAGCTCATGAAGGTAAAATTACAAGCAACCCCATAAATACTGTGGCAATAGCTGACAGAGAGTGGGTGTTTTGGGAACGTTACCTTTCTGGTTTTGTCACCTGTATTGTTATACTTTCATGCTTTTTTCATGCCATCTGCTTTGTTTCCTTTTTCCGCTATTGTTTTACATCTTCTAGAAATGACACTGTTTGTCATACTGTAGATATTAGTGCAGGGAGTCTCTGACTGCTGGCCTGGGAGCTCCTGCAGCACTGAAAATGGGTGTAGGAGATGTAACCCCTGTTTTCACATGACTCCAAGATGTTTTCTTTTCAGATTGCGCTAGTGGTTTGGGGCAGAATAAAGGGAGCAGGTTGAGATTTTAGTTTGCATGACCCCCTGATTTGCTTATCTAGGGCTCATCTGAAACTTTATGCACCAAAGTTAGTCTGAAAAACCACAGAATCAGATGTTCTTGGTAGTGCTTAACTGCTTTCTGGGCTTGGTGTGGCTGGATATACCACAGGCAGAGCTTGTCATGCGGTGTTTTGATAACTCTAGCTCCTTGCAGCCATCTAGAGCCTGGCTGCATATGAAAAATTAAATAAATGGAATACTGATGGAATTTGGTAAGTGCTCTGAAGCGCTGGCACTGCCTGCATCTTTGTGCTTGGTGCTCTGCTTATTTTCCCAGGAAAGTGTGACCACCCCTTGCTCCCAGGGTGCTGCAAAGGGAATGTATCACTGAGACTCACAATGGGACCTTGCTGCTGCTGCCGGGATCTGTGCTCAGAGGCAGCCACTTTGAAGCCCAGGTGTAAAACAATCTGACCCCCAACCCCATTTATATTTAAATTCCTTATAAAATACTTGGTGCCAAGAGGTTATTGTGGCTGTGTCTTGGTTCCTTATGGATCTTAATGGGGAGGAAAAAAAAGTTTTCAGCCATTTTACTGAAAGTATGTGGAATAGGATTAGCCTGCACCTTGTAAAATTTTATTTTAAGAAACTAAGGCCCTGATCCAATCACAGTGAGGTCAGTGGGACACTTTCCACTGATTCAGTGGGCCTTGGATATGGCCCTAAGACATTATTTTCAGTAACAAGGACTGTGAGAAATGTATCTAATATTAGAAATTCATTGTTTGTATTCTTTCTATAATTAAAATGGCCAGCTGCTGTAAGAAACTTTCCTCTGTGCTGAATGTCTGAATGCTAAATTTGAGTCTGAAGAAAAATTAAAGATGTTGGCTCTTGGCAACAAGGGCTTTCTGCACAGTGATCCAAGTGGAATGGTTTCTCAGCTATCCTATTCCACAGGGCACTGCTGTGAGACATTTGTCCAAGTCCTCCATGGACTCCTCCACAAACATGACAGAAGAAGACTGCAGTCAATGAGTAGATTCGGATAAGCTGTTTACAGCTTGATGACAACATCACGACAAGGATGTATGTGACTGATCTGATCCATGCCTGATCTGTGTTGTTCTTGGACAGGCACAGCTGAGCCTGTCCTGAGTGTAGTTTCTACTTCTTTGCGGTCCTCATGGCATGAAACCTTGAAAGACCAAGGCGTTTGCTGTCAACACCAGGTGTATGGGCAGCCCAGGCCTCCAGATGGATGGAGACTTGCTGGGGAAGCGGCTCTTTGCCAATATCTTTAGTAAATAAAAGGAACTGCGTGGGTAGACTGAGGGCATTTGTATGCAGGCAACCAACTGAGGTAATTTTTCCTTTTACAGCTTGCTAAATACTGGTGCAAAATTACCATCTGTGTCCACCAACTGTGTCACCTATGCATGGGATGGAGGGTGATTCTCAGCAGGATGCAGCCTGTGTGACTGAGTTACAAGATCCAAACTGGAAGATATAAAAGAAATGGAGAAAGGCAAGGACAGAAACCAATGAGGGATGACCTCCTTTTCCAGGGGTGGGGGTTCTCTGAGAGCATTGAGGGTCACCCATTCCTCTGCAGTGAGCCAAAGTGCTCCCAGGGCAGCCCTTAGAGATGAGCAACATGGCTGGGCATGCAAACGTATCCAAATGTTCAGCAGTAGGGAGAGGGAATGGTGGCTGGGCAACACAGAGGCATCTGGGCAGGACACAGCCCTGTTCTTGGCACAGGCTGCCATAAGGAGCCAACCGGGGTTTCCACCCCAGCCATGGCCGCTTTGGTCTGGCCATCAGCAGGGGCAAGAAAAACCTGTTACAGCAACCACACCAGCCAGCCACAGGAAAGCTGAGCCGAGAGCTGCCCAGAACATGGTGGTCTTCCCTACTGATGCGCATTCACCCCTTCCAAGTTGCTGTTTTACTGTGTCCCTCACCTACCCCTTCCCTCCTGTAAAGTCAGATCTGTGTAAACCCCTTTGTTTAAACCCCTGCGCCTGCCTGCAAAGGCATTGCTCGCTCCCAAGTGTTCTTGCAGAGTTATGCAGCTTCCTGAGTTTCTGCATGGGAGGCCTTGGCAAGTGTCATTTAAGCAATTTTCACAGGACTACCTGGAAGCTGAATCAGTCTTTCTTGCTGCCCAAGAGGGAAGAAACACTACAAACACCAGTCTTTCTAAAAAGTTAAATTTCAGTCCATCTCAGAGCAATGATAATGTTGGGCAGGAATCAAGTGCATTTTTTTCCTTCGTTCATTGAATCCAACTGCATGCTACAGTCTATATTTCTGCGACAAATTACAAATGTACTGCCAAATTTTGATCTCACTTCAGCTTCACACCTGAATGACTGCATTTACTGCAGCTTTATGGAAAGATATGAGATCTATTGGACACACATTGATATTGGTGAGCAGTTACACACATGTAACCAGTCCTATTGGAGTAAGTAATGGCTCACAGATTTGAATGAATTTCAACATTTGACCAATAAGCATCACTTTAACCTCTTTACCTTTTGAACATATCTCAATTAAGTAATGCTTTGGATATTCTAGATGGATGGCTTCAGTTTTAATAGCTATCCATATAAAAGGGACATCTCTTATATTAGTTGATCTAAATCACATTTTGTAGTAAATACTTGGTACCCCGAGAATTTTTAAAACTGAATTAGTATTACTATAGTGGTATCCAAAGTTTGCTCAGTGCACAACTAGGGCCCCAAAAGCCACAGTGACAGGGAAATAGACTTCCTGATAACTATGTCTATTTTAGTCATATAAAACCAGTAAATGCAAAAATTGACACTAAAGATGACACAAAATTGGCACTAAAGATGACACAAAATTGACACTAAAGCCTTTCATAATAGATACGCTAAGCAATGTTGCATATAGCTGATGCACCAATGCAGGCAGCAATAAATAGGAATGTCTCTCCACTGAAGTTTCCCTTTATCAATCATGCTTCAGTGTGCATGGTTATATGCCACATATTGAAATAGTTTTGCATGCTGTGTACAGTCTCAGAGAAATGGGAGTCTCAGAGAAATTCTGTCCCTTCTGACAGAAATGTTTGTTGTTAACATACAGGAGATTGAATGCTTAAACTTAAGACCAATTTTTAAGGTCTTTTAAAAGAAAAGGATCTTTGATATGTTCAGTGAAGACATGCAGAGCATTTAATCACCGTTCGTCTTAGAACAGCTCTTGAGTGAGACTTGTATCAGCGCACCACCCTTAAATTCAGGTCAAAGTTGTATGTTTGCTTCAGCTGGGCCTGTGGTGAAAACACCAGCTCCTCCCCGCTGTTGTTGCATGTGGTCACATATCCCCATGCTGTCCTTCTATTCACATCACTGCTCATCCAGCTGTGCAGTGCTGGAGAAGCAAGGCACAATGAAGGGCTGGGTGAGGGGAAGCTAAGTTTCAGCTGGGTAGGTTCCCTGATCCAGCTCACTGCAGAACTGAACAAACTACACACAGCGAAACAAGTAGCTTTGGTCAGACAAAGAAGGGGGAAGGGACCATCCTACCCACTCCCTTTTAGCAGACTTTTGGAATAAAATAGTCATGGAACTTCAGCCACAGTCAGGCAAACAGAATTACCTGCTGAGGCTTGGTTTTTGGGGTATAGAAACAATAAAAGTTGAAAGGAACCTATAGGGTTTGATGAGGTTTGCCTATATTTGGCAAAGACTTTTTCCTTTCTTAGAGTTTCTTGGAAATGTCTTCAAAACATTCCAGGCTTGGTTTTGCTCATTAAATACCCTTCAGTGTTTTATTTAAACAGTGAAGAGCCAAGTTCTTCCCTCAGATATGCATACAAAAACTCCCACATTTATCAGAAGAATTGTCCGCATATATCCTAAGTGCAGCAGGTTTCTTTTTTGGTATGTACTGTTTCCTAAGAAGTAAATTCTGAGCACAAGCTTCCTCCTATTCACACAGAGGGGAGCACAGTTTTGCATGCTTCCAACATATATTGGGTACCAGTTGATTTCACCCTACAGGGAACACTAATGTATTTCATAAGAAGCCCCAGTGGCTACATCAAGACTGCCTGTAGAGCACAGGGTATATAAGGACAGTTAAAACAGGGATTCGTACCCTATGATTTATGAGATGTGAGGAAGAGGTAGGAAGACCTGCATGTAAGAATAGGATGACATTAATTCATGGTAGAAAAATTGGTGCATCATATCTGATTTAAAATGAAACACTAATGTGGGTCTTTAACCTTCCTGATAAAGCACTAGTGGACTTAAAAATAGGTTTTAAAAACTGAGCTGCTGTTTTGATTTGTAAAACAAGTTAAACCAAACTTGACAATAAAGCATGTGCTTTAGATTTCCCTGGTTTGAGGCACTGTTTACTCTGGCAGATAGATCCTTAAGTGAAGCTTTTTTTTCCTCCCTCAAAGCTGTTACATGGTAGACTGATGTTGGCTGACCCTGAAGCAGGAATTTGAAAACAGCACATTTATTTTCCTCCTAATGCTAAACACACATGCCATGCAGCATTTTTTGGTCTAGCTGGAAACTCTTCAAATCTGGACTATTTGTCCCTTTTACCCTGACTTGAATGTTTTCATGAATATAAAAATAACATAACGAACGTGGGGGACAGGAGCATGTGTGTTTTACAGTGGGAGTGCAGCCTGTAATTTGCAGGCTGCAGACCGGAACGGGCAGATGGGAAGAGCCAATGGGTCAGCCTGGTCCTGTGCTGTGCTGGTGACAGCGGGCTTTCCCACATGCCTCAGTGCCTAGCAGAGCTCCCAGAGTACTGCTGGCCAACTGAGCAAAATGCTGGCAGACCTGTAAATACACTTCTCTTAGCTTCCTTATAATACAAGCAAACAAAAACCATTAACCTTTCCATCACTGAGCCGTGTGATGTGGCAGAAGGGGCCAGATGACTTACCAGCCTTTTCTTCTGTTAGGAGCAAATATTTAGCCTGTGGCAAAATACTAGGTTAACACTCATCTGTGCTACTACTTGAAAAATCCCTAGGAGACAAAAAATAACAAATTGGCATACCACTGCCTGCAGTATTAATGATATTTAAGGACAGCTCTGAAGGAAGATTACTCTTTGAGATGACAGTACTGCAGTACTAGTTTAAACTTCAAGCTAGAGAGACGTTCACAGAATCATAGAATGGTTTGGGTTGGAAGGGACCTTAAGGATCACCTAATCCCACCCCCCCGCCTCAGGCAGGGGCACCTCCCACTTGACCAGGTTGCCCAAAGCCCCATCCAACCTGTCCTTGAGCACTGCCAGGGATGGGGCAGCCACAGCTTCTCTGAGCAACCTGTGCCAGTGCCTCACCCTCTTTCTGTTTGCCTCTTTTTAAACTCTTTGATGTGGGTATAAATAAAGCCGGCATGCCTCTAGATCCACAGGCAACCTCAGAGGCACTGATTTTTGTCTCACTGGAACCCAATTTACAAGGCCTCCTAAGTTTTCCAGGAGTCAGCTTGAGGGTGTCAGGGTGGGTTAACAGAAGAAGGAGCAACATAAGCTCGCTGACTGAAGTTGCCGTTCTTACTCTTCTTGCTAACAGAGCAGTGGTTTGGGTAAAACACTGAGGGTCTGTTCCATGCAATTCTTGAATGGATTTGACTGGATTGGACTTCAGCTAAATGGATTAAATTGTTAAACCAATTTAAGAATGTCCGTGTTCAGAGATGAAAGAAGTTTCTTAAATTGGTGCCAATCCTCACATCAGTAAAGAGGGAAAAAAGATTTAAGAAAGAAGGACTTATAAGAGATCATTCCTCTTGATGAAATTTCTAAGTCTTTGCCAATGCTAACTGAAAGGAATGAAAAAAATATCCTCTGGAGAGCTTTTAGCAATTAGTTCCTGTTTGCAAAGAATCTGGGACTATGCTGCACAAGGGCACTAGGCCCAACCACTTTCTATTTTTTTCATAAACTGGACTGCACCTCATTAGAGATGCCCAGCTGTATTTTTCTCTCTCTTTCACAGCCACACACGTCACTTTTCATCCTGTCCTTTTCATCACCTACTGCTTCTATAGCAAGCAAAGCAAGTGAAAATGTAGTACAAAGAAATCTCTTACGTATTTATCGAATTTCTTCCGCTCTTTAGCAGCTGGGAACACAGCAGTTAAAAGCAGCACCTTGAGACACAGTGTGGTGACCATCACCCTTGCAGGTATTCTGCAGCCATCAGTGGTGCGTGAACCACAGCTCAAGCAGCTCTGTTACATGGTACTCATGGACCATGCATCTGGTGTACACAATATTATTGTATTGTAGAGAGCCAAGCTGACTTTGCCTCCCTCCAAGCAGGTGTACAAGATAGCTCTAGCCTCAAAATTAAATGGTTGCCTTATTGAATGCAATGTAAATAAATGGAATCACACATTACCATGTTGTTACAGCTTCTAGATTAAGTCAGTATTGCTGTGTTAAAGTGAGATCTGCTAGTCCTCATCTAGTTTTCTACCTTCACATTTTGCAAGGATAAATGAGGTTGTAGTCAATATGCATTATAGATTATGAATAAAATCAGGCCTTTGTTTTTCTTACCTTTTATTTATTTTATTTTTTTTTAATAGCAAAATTCCCACTGCTGGGCCAGAAGTTCATGGGCTTCAGTAGAAGATTTGCTCTCAAAGGCAACAACTAAACCAATGTGTGCTGGTGTCCTTGAATGCAGAGATGTTGCCTCTGAAAACAAGATGTACATAACAGTACCCTTCTATTCTGTAGCTTAGTAACTTGGGATGTATACTGATATTCTTCAAAAGATTTTCCAGTTCAATTGGCAAGAAGAGACATCTGTGTTAGAAAGTAGATTTTGCATTTGAAGCTGTCCAGTGTAGACACAATTATATTTATACTAAAGTGTATTTATTAAGGGTCAGTGAGAATTCAGTGTTGTCTCCATTTTTACGTATTTCTGTTGTCACCTGTATATGTCATCATGTGTGTTTGTGGGTATGTTTATGTGTGTATACATATAAAAAATATGTTGCTATATAAACCTGCTTTTATATTTCGCTATATTACTTGAAGTGTTTCCACACTGAATTTAACTCCTGTCCAAATAAAATTACTTGCTTAATTTCTATATTGTGCTTACTTTGGTTTTCATTCACTACATTTACAAATCAAATTTGCCATACTAAAGAATTTTTTACATCCATATAATCAAAATGGAGCCACCATTTCATTTGCTGCCAATATAAAATGAGCTATTTGACTATATGTACTGCCTAATTGACTGGTCTCTACACAACAAAAGCAACAATCCTACTGGATCATGCTCTTCATAACTCTCCCAGGGAGACCAAAGCAAAAGACAAATGTAAATCTCTTTACTGCTCTATCACCTTCTAGTTATTATGTAGACAGTCGTGATGCCTCGCACCAACCACCAAAATAAAATTTCCCTTTTGATACCGGCTTTTTAAAGAGTTTTCTCATGTCACATTAACATTGGAAGAGGAGCAGAGGAGACTGGAGAGGAGGAGGAGCTAGGGGAGAAATCTAATGCTGGACAGATGCAGTACCATGCGAGCTTTAAAACGGTGCTACCCACATAGCTC
>JBCJKH010023213.1:0-14480 GCA_039877255.1 Loriculus beryllinus | reverse complement strand
ATTAAAAGATAATTCTTAGATTCCCCACCAGGAAAATGAATTAATTTTATTCTACATTCTGCCTACAGACATCTTTTGTCTCTTTATCTCTCTCCCTGCCTTTTATTACTAAAGAAGATATCATGGAGAGACTTCCCCCATAGATACATGCAGGTGAACACAGAATAAACCTGACTTTACAGAAATAAATACAGATAATGTCAAGCTAATGACAACACTGTGGAATCTATCAGGAGTAGAGCATGGCAGAGATGAGTTGCAGCTTCTTAAATAACATCTATATATTGTAGACATGTAAATAAGTAACAGCAGCATTTAAGTTATAACCTGTAACATTGGCGCTATGTATCATTAAAATTATTAGCAATTCACAGTAACTTTTTATCATTATGGCTTACTGATTTCCTCTGCATGCATTTACTTAAAACGCTGCAAAACACTGATGAAAAGAAATGTATATTCTGCCAGGGGATTATTAAACATCATTGATTTTTTTTTTCCTTTAAGATGGAGGCATAACTGCAGTGTCAAAAATAAGTATCACGAATGGCTAGTTCTGCAGTCTAGCAGGGAATTCAATCAGACTATTTGACTATTGGAGCACAGTAAAAAGAGCACCTAGTGTTAAAAGCAAGGATATCTAGCGACTCCTTCAGTTCACAGTTAGAATATCTCCCGGTAAAAATGCAGAGAGATTATTTTTCATGTATTTTCTATTTCGTTTATTCTCTTTTATTCGTTCGTATTTTATCTTAGTCCAAGGAGAAATAAAACCAATACACGTGAATGCTGTGAACATTCATTGCTTCCCTCCTCTTTCCCCTGGTCTTGCTGAAATAAAGGACCCTAGGCATCTTTAGATACTTTTTAAATTGTGAATGCTGAGATGTAGCTTCCTGTGTAAACGATTTATTTTTGTTGTTGTTTAGTTTTGGTGGGAATTAAAAAAAATAATATTCAAAATATTATATTCATGGTCAGCTTTAGAACATTAAACAAGACAAACTTTGGGCAAAGTAACTCCTGTTATCAGTCTGATTTTCTCAGGTGTCTTAAAAAAAAATATACTTCAGCTACCTGTAATCTAAGCCCAACTCAGTGAGCAGCTAACTCACTGAGGCATTTATAACTGGGATCATAAGACTTTTACTATTAAATATGCAGTAGCCCACACTGCAAACCCTGGTTGCCTTGCCCAAGTCTCAGGCCGAGTTTCGCTTCCCACACATCTCGCTTGTCGTATCCCGCCTCCGGCTGCGGCCTCAGCACTGCGGACAGCGCCCTGCGCGGCCCCTTCAGTACCGCGGACAGCGCCCCCAAACCCGCCACAGCGCTCCCGCCGCCGGCCCCTGTAGGGGTAGAAGCGCCTGTCTGCCTCCCTTCTAGTCACTTCACAGCACGGAAAGGAAATAGAAATCTGTTACCGGCTTTGTTCAAGGCACGTATTATACTGTCGATTATGTTAGCTGGTTATTTCATGGCATTCTACAGATTCAGACGGTGCACCACTCTCCTTATCTGCTATAACTCATTGCTTCCTGCTCGGTATTAACATCCCTCACCCTTTCTTTCAAAGCCTACCTCTCACCTTGAAGGAAAATTGTAGTTAAACCAGAATTATTTTCTCAAGAATATCAGTTCCTTATCAAAAAAATAAATCTTGCAAGACTTCAGATGTTTAGAAATATTTGGTGACTAAATATTTGGTGACTGAAGATCACTTACAGACTACACAATTAAGTAAAGCCACAGACTTTACCACCCTAAATTCTTTTTCTGTTGATTGGACTTTAGCTTAATTTCTCCTTCGGTGGAGGGGCGGAAAAGGAAGTGTAACCTTTGAAGAGAAACTTTTGTCCACCCTTTCAAAATTATTTCAATATGAAAGCAGGTAAAGGTTTTTAACACCTTTCATATTTTCTTCCCAGTGAGACATACAGTTCAAAGTTTGGAAATCTGTAATAAAATGGTGTACTGGAGAAGCTGGTCTTGTGTTTTGGGGGCTTGTCACCACTGTTACACAGTTCTTTTCAGAATAAAGTCATTATGAAACTGCCCTCCACACTTCAGTGACCAGAAACTGGGATATCTACAATTCCTTGAGGAAATGTTTTTATCTGTTTTACATTTTGGTCATCTATCATAGATAAGGTGGTAACACATCTTTAATATTCAAGGACCATGATCAAATGATACGAAAAACAGTATTTCCCAGCTATAGACCAGGAAAGAAGAATAGACAATCTGAGGCCTTTAAATCTTTTCTGGGTAATAAAAGCCCGCTAAATTTTAAGGTACGTGTCAGGTATATACAGTGATCTTATGTATATGAAGTTTCATTTGGAAAGGAGAGATACATGATTCTGATTACCTTATTATATCAAGTTTTTTTTTCTTCAGATCTTATTCTTATGTGCTGTTATCATAGTAAAAGTTAACCCAGTTCCAGCTAGCTGCCACCTACTGGGATGTACAGGTTTACCATATTACTTTAAAAAGGAAATGGCTTTCATTTTCAGGTCATAGCTGTGTCTGTAAGAATCTATGATAAGATTTTTACATCAGTTAATCTACTGTTTTGTTCTCTCCCAACAACAACTGATACATATTTACTATGCGTATAACATGCAGCCCACAAAGCTTTGTTTCTTGGACATTTTTCAACAAATGCTAGCAAACGCTTCTGATTCACATGCCACCACAGTCCTCCTGCTGTTGCAATCTGATGTGAGGAGAGCCATAGCTTACCACAACACCTGACCAGCATCTCCAGATCTTCAGAAACAAGTATTGCAGCTTTGCTGACAAAGCAGCAACACAGTCCTCCCTTTTTAAACGTTTGCCAAAGTATTCAAATTAATGTTGGTATTACAATTTAAAAACACACTGTCGTCCACTTGTACTTCACTCCCATCAGCTATAAAAACCATAGGTTCTCCTCTGTCTGTTATTAGGTCGGTTCAAATTTGCAACAAAGTTTCTGCTGTGCTCATAATTAATGACATTTTAAGACGGTAATTAATTTTTAGCTAGTGGAAAGATGTGTATTCTAATTAACAAACTGAGTATTCAGTAGGCTTACTTGTTCAGGCACTTTGGAGGATCACAGCAATACACTTTCCTAGCAGGTTTTAATCTGCAAGAACAAACATTAATGACATCTACAGATCAGCCTTTCCTCCCCTCAGTCTGCTTTGGGGCTGGGGAAGCTGTGAGAGATCTGGGGAGGAGAAGTAGGATGTTTAATGTTTTCCATGCTTTACCCTCCAAAAAGTTTCTAAGAAAAACGTGAAGATGGGGTTTCATTAGTGTATGCATTCCTTTTCAGTGCACGCACGGGTCTTGCAATCATGCCTCCGCTCCGTAGGCAGGAATGTCTCTTGTTTTACATAGAGAATGTCAGCGCCCAGGCTGGGTTAGTGATGGATGCTTAAGCAAAGAATGCTGAATTTGTTAAGAAATAAATGACAGGATTGCTGACAAGCCCAAACAGGGGCTAGCTGCGCCTTTGGGGGAGATAAAAGGGGAGGCCGGGGAGAGGAGAGTAGGGGTAGGAGGAAACCTCAAGGAGGTAGAGACGGTTATCCGCCCACAACTCTAGCAAAGTTAGAGCCCGTTTCTCACCTCCGCTCCTCCAGGAGAGCGGGGGGAATATCCTTAAGGCTGCCGGCTCGGTCTCCTTGGGCCCGGCCCTGGAGCAGTGCTCCGGCTGTGGGAGCAGTTCCGAGCTCCGGCAGGAGCCCGGCTGGGTCACTGGGAGCTGCGCTGCCTCGTTCCCTCGGCTCTGCTTCCCACTTCCAGCGTCAGCAGTGCAGAGCAAAGGAGGGAGGAAGAAGGCGAGAGGTTTGCCTGCTCCACAGGAGGGGCAGACCAAGGCGGCAGGAGTCGGCCAGCCCAGCAGCGCTTGGGTCCGCCAGCTCAGCACCCGCCTTTGCCCGGAGACACCTGGCCGAGGGACACCGCGGTGTGCGGCTCTACAGTGTATCTTCCCGCCGCTTCCCTCCCCCGACTCTCCCGTAGCCCCTCACTTGCATGCAAACCCTCTGGCCGTGGCGGCCAGCCGGAGACCCCGGGACATCCTCCTACCTTGAGCTGCGGGCGGGAAAGCGGGGAGGGAGAGGAAGGCGGGGGAAGGAAGGGCGGTGGCAGGACGCCGGAGACTGCTCGGGCTGCTGTGCAGCTGGCGTCCGGGCACCACTGACGGCGGCGGCAAGCGACGGCCGAGCGATGGAAGGAGGGAGGGAACGAGAAAGGGAGGGAGAAAGGGAGGGGAGAAGGATGGAAGGAAGGACGGAGATCCGCCTCCCATCGGGAGCGCTGCACAGCGCCCTTTAAAGGAGAAGAAAGCCGCTTTATCCGCGGCTGCCGCTGCCGGCTCCCCGCAACGCCGAGCCTCGCCGCCTCCAGCCCGCCAACCCCGCGGGCCACCACAGCCGCGGCGCTTCGCGGACGGGCGGCAAAGCAGAAGCGCTCCCACCCTGATCACCCACCGACCCCCACCCCACCCTCGCTCGAGGAGCCCAGCTCGCTCGGCGGCGAGTTTTCAGGGCGTTAAAAGGCAGAGCTCCCAATCGGGGTCCCCAGATCCTGCTCTGTAAACATGGGGGGGAGGTGGGGGGGGGGTGGACGTTGGATCCTGCGGCCTTGAGAATCAGCGCTCGGCTACCCCTGCTCGTCTTCATTTTGCTCCGTGGGTGATGGAGGGGGAAGAGGTGGAAGAGCGCTGAGCTCCCCTACGCAGCCTGCCGTGGGGAGAGGAGGAAGGGGGTTGAGAAAAGTGCCTCTCGACCCCTTCATGCTGAAGCTCGCCTGTTCCCTCTTCTTCCCTGGACTAGCGGGGACTGAGCCCGCCACCATCGCCGGGGGGGGGGGGGGGGAGGCGCGCGAGGGCGAGAGGTGCGCGCGGGNNNNGCTTGTCTTGTGGGAGCTGCGAACGCCTATGCCCTCTCCAAACCCCCCCCCCCCCCCCCCCCCCCAACTCTCCGACTCTCTCCTAAGCGGTAATGCTGCAGAAAAGGGGCTTTGACAGCAGGGCCCAGGCCACCCTAATGAGCCGGCGTGTGACATGGTCCCCTTTCTTGCGGAACTGCCAGTGCTTCCTTCTCTCGCCCATTAGCGCTTGTCCCGCCGCGCCCCTCTGCTTCTTCCCTTTTCCCGATTCCGTTTGGCGGCTAGGACATGCCTTGAAGAGCGGCAGGATTTCGTTTGCGTCTCCCTTTCACCCCTCAACCTTCCCGAGGGCTAATCTCCAGGCAGAAATGCTGTACAGTTTGGCAGGAAAATCCCCGTTCCCTCGCCTTTCCCTCACGGAAAATTCCCGTTCCCAGATCCTTGGGGGAGCTCTGACTGCACTCCATAAAGGATGCTCAGGAGTTGCCCCGCTTCATCTACCCAAGCAATCAACTGGGGAGCCCTGGTTGTCGGGGGCTGGAGAGAGGGGAAGACGACGAAGAGCGTAGAAAAGATGGGTCTGAAGTGGGTGGGGGTTGGTGACTGAAAAGCTCCTGTAATTAAGCAAACAGCAGAGTTGTTGTGCTAAGTAAATAAATAGTCAATGATCCCATTGTAGAGCCGAGCGCAGGCGGCGCAAACCGCTGTGGACTCTGCGCTTGTGCTCTACCCGTTGTGACTTGCAGCTTAATCGGCCCCGCAGCACATCCCTTAATTACTTGCAACGCAGTTCCGTGGCCGACAGAAAATTCATTAGTCAGTTCATTTGCCTGAAGCTGTAATGGAGATAACTCTTGTAAAAAAAAAACAAACGCTCAGCTGGAGCAAAGCGCCTCCCGCCGATCTGGGAGGCAAAAGGAACCGGGAGGAGGTGCCACGCCGAGAGCTGCGGCTGCTTCTGGGGCAGCTGAGCGGGACGACGTGGGGGAAAGCGACCAAGAAGAGGGAAAGAGATCGCCATCTGGGTGACCAAGTAATTGATCTTCACGATCTCTGGGAAGGCGAGGAGGGTTGACACTGCGGGCAGGCAAAGGGTGGGAAGCTTGTGAGGTGGGATGAGCAGACATTTGTGCAAGCAGCAAACAGATCGGGGGTTCCACCCCTCTTCAATCGCTGACTGCATTTGTGCTGTTAGCATCCAGAGTTTTCTGACCAGAGCTCAGAGAACAAGGCAAACTAAAAAATATGTGACCCTTTCTAACATGAAAGAAAGGAAGGCAGGTGAAAAAAAGGGATGAGGCATTCAGTCCTCAGAATGGTTCTAATGTTGCAGATAGATTGTGTAATCATGTAATCATTTCACCTCAACTACACCGATGCAGAATCTTTTCCCTTGTTGCCTGGGTTACATTTCTGTCCAGACATGGAAGCCTTAATGCTTTCCTTAGCCAGCAACAGTTTACATAGACTCAGGTCCTCCCTCAGACAGGTAAGAAGGTCCAAGTGTCACCAGTCCTGCTATCAACATGTAGCACTTGGGATATTTAGGGAGTTATTACTCAAATGAAGAAAGTTGTGGCAGAAAAGTTGGAACACCAAGCCCAAGATCACATTGCATGTCAGTGACGTAATGGGAAAACACTCCGGAATTATCTATTCTCAGGCTTTGACTACTGCAAAACCCCATAATTTCAATACCGACAAAGTTTACTGTTATGTTTCTTCCTAGTTACACTGTGAGAACTTTAATTTTATCAGTATTGACCACCAGAAAAAAAACCCCATATAGGAAAGCACAGGCCCAGTTTGTCAGTATCCAAAACAAGGTATGCCAGAATATTTGTCATAAAAGGTCTTGGACTCTTACAAGAGAAAACCACTCACCCCCTCCCAAAAACTCAAATAAAACCTAAAGCAGAATATTATATGGGTTTGCTTAGTTTTCCCAGCATTGTTTCTAAATTCGTAGAATGAAATATTCTGGGTTTATCACATTCCCATCCCATTAGATACATTTACACCTCAGAGTTAGAAGTAATGACACTTGTAGCCTATTTCATTTAAGATTGTCCAAATTAAATTTTCTAAGGATGGCAGATAAATTCTTTCTCCACAGAATTTTATCCCTAGTAGTCAGTACATCTGAATATTTAATACCATTTTTCTTTCCTGCTTTATCTTTCAGTTTGGCAGCTATGATAATGTAAACACTTACAGAATTCAAGACCTTTCAAAAGTTTCAATGCAATATTCTATTCTATTCTATTCTATTCTATTCTATCATATCCTATCCTATCCTATTCTAAATGTCAGAGCTACAAAGGTTCCAAACAAACCAAAATAATCTCCTAGGGATTCCGGATGCTGAGGCTCAACAGCTCTAAGCAAATTCTGTCCAAATTAATGACCTAAAACTGAGTACTAACACTTGTTCAAGGTGAGTGATTCAGAGCTTGTGCCCTGCCACAGAAAACACTGAAGCAAATTTTGGGGGTTTCAGATTGCAGGCAACTGAATATTTTGTTCTTCCTACCTTGGCCTGTTTGGCCAAAGAAAGTCCTCACAAGTTCTGGCCCTTCACAGCTGGTTGCAGCTTTTAACGATGACCTTGTATAGACATATTCCTGGTCAAACTGGTTGCATGTATCAAATCTGGCCCCTTTCATCAGAAGAATGAGCCAAAGCAGGATGGAAGAATAAAAAAATAACCCATTCTGTCTAGAAGAAATAAATATCTGTTCTTGCTTTATCCACTTGAGGGAGACAATGAGCCATAGGTTACATTACTATGTCAGTTTGATCAAAAAATTGAACTTTCAATTCATGAGGGATTTGTACCCATTGAGTGTTATTAGTAATTTTAAAAGTACTTACCTGTGTAACATCGCAGGCACAAGGTTTCTTGCAGCATTGATCGATCTGCACATCTGACAGTTTACTTCTTTCTCATTACTGTCTAGCACGACAAAATGACATCCAGAGGTCCCTTCCAGTCTCAACCACTCTGTGATTCTTTGATTATCTTGTGTTCTCTCAAGTCTAATCTTCTCTAGATTATTGACAAGCATCTCATAGTTATAACTGCTTTGCCAGAGTGTTTCTAATTGGTCCATATAACTGCATTACAGTGTGCTAAACTGTATATAGTACAGAAAAGACCACAACAGAAGCAGTGAGCGGAATGAAATAATCTTATTGCCATTTTCAGGTTCCCATCTTATTCAGAAATCCCAATATGATGTTTACGGTTTTTGCAGAAGCATGGTATTGTAGATTTATATTTGCTTTGTCATAATAATGTCTAGGTGCTTTTCTGCTCAGCTATGCCCTGATTAGCTGTTTCCCCACCTGCATTTGCTGAGCAAATTGTTCTCTCCCAAGTGTAGAATCTTCTGCTTGTCTCTATCAAATAGGGAATTTGTATTTTTACAGAAAACTTTTTCGGTTTGTTGAGATACATTCTAAATTATGGGCTTAACCACCATTCATGCAGTTTCTCCTATACTGTTTTCATCAGACATTTAAATGAGGCAGCCTAGTCATTAATACTTAGAATAGCAAATGCGCAATAGTAGCATATCTGGACATAAACCTTTCCAGAGAAGTCTGTGGTTTGGGAGGGGCTTTTTGTTTGTTGTTGGCTTTTTTTTTTTTTCTTTCTCCTTACAGTTCAACAGTATACCAATAAAGTTGTTTTGCATCAACTTTCATATTCTGTTTTGCTTATGTCTTGTTCAGGTTTATTCTTAGAAACTCTATGGTCTTGTTTATGAATGCCAATGTATTTTAGCCAATGCCTTATCCTTGTGCTTTGCTCTTTGAGCCCAACAGAATTTTCCTTCCCCCCCTTTTAAAGAAAAAAGTATATATGGGAATATGTATTCTATGGATCTAATGAACTTGTACATGTCTAGCTCTCTACAAAAAACAGTGTTAATTTAGATGCATGGAAAAAAGATATTAATAGCCAGACCATGAAAGCCATATGGCAATAAATGAAGTATTGAAAAAACACAAAGATGTAACCTAAGTGGAGCCAATTACATGATTATGACCTAGTTTTCATCTGGACTCAGAAGTAACCATAATGGGTACAAAATTAAATAACTAAAAAACCCCCAAACCCAAACAAACAGTTAATTCTTACAATCACAATGCTGAAATAGCTATGAACAAAATTCCTGGGTTATGTCTTAAGCAATAACTGGATACACCACTTTATAATACAGCCTTAAACAGCACTCCAACAGATAATAAAAATAACGCTTTAGTTTTATTAGTGGGGAGTGGAACTTTCTCTAGTATGAGATAATACCCAACAGATAGGTAACTTTGAATTGTAAATATGGCATAGGACATTCTAATAATGGGAAGAAACTTCAATTTTACTTTGCAACTGAGTTATTATTCCAATAATATTTCAACTTCAGTAATAACATAAGAATGAAATGGGTCTTTAATCACTGTGGGTTTTTTATGTCTCTCTTAGAATACACAATAAAAAAAGATTAACATTAATCACGCGTCAATGAGCTGCAACAGTTTTTGTACAGCTGTATACTTAAATTGACAGCATACTGGCAATATACCCAAACTCTCCATACACGGGCAACATTGTTGATTTCATTTACAATATTAAGAGAGAACTTTTTTCAAGTGCCTGAGTCATTTATTCACTGTGCATTTATAGAACTAGTTTTCAGGGGGGAAGAACATAGGAGAATTTATGTTATGTATTGTTCCAAATGCCTACTCTCGAAATAATAATATAAATAGGATTCATGGGTAAGTTTTTTGTGTTTAATATAGGGCTGAGAGTAAGTCTCTATCCTCAGATATGCTACCATTTAAACCAAATAATTTATTATATAGTCTGATGAATTATAATTAATCTCATTTTCTTTCCCAGGATTTAGAAATTGACAGGAATTCAACTGTCAGGATTTATATACATGGCACTATATATCAGACATTAGTTGTGGTGACAGCCACACAGTAGTTTAGTCCTTAGTACTAGCTACTCATTAGGACAGCTGTTAAAAAGTGCTCCATTGACTTCAAATTCTCACAACAGAAGAATTAAAGTTTACTAGTGTGTAGAGAATTACAAGATCTGTGAAGTGCTTAAATCTCTTTGAGGTTTTGGAAAATGTATTTCACCTGAAGCGAGCCTATGCTTCTAATCTACCTTGAAATTATTTTAGCTAGACTATACAAAGTGTATTTGGTCCATTTGAGGGGAAGCAAGGAAATTGCTCCACTATTCAAACATAAGCAGTTTATCAGATATGGAAAGCCATTTCTAGAATGTTAAAAAACTCCCTGGGGCATATTACTCTACAATATGCATTTTAAATAGATAGGAAGTCACATACCCTGGCATTATATTTAAAAAAAAAAAGCAGAATAATGACCTACTTTAACAATGATAACCATTAAGTGAAGTACTGGGGCTACAAATTATATGCAAAAATAAACACCTTAATTAAGTAATTTGAACCCGTATTTATCCAATACACTTCACATTTTAAGCATTTATAAGCACAGTTAATCCTTGGTTTCTTTGCCACCTCATTCTTTTGCTTGGAAGAAATAGCAAGTTTCACTTCAGTCTGAGTTTTCAGTAGAACAAAAGTCTTAGCTTCTGGGAGAACACCTTAATCACTACTGTTAACACAATTTGAATATTTACTTAAATACCATGTCAAATAGCATCTGACTTAGAGAAAACATTTAAGTCTGTGCAAGAACCTTCTTTCTCTGGAGAATATGCTACTACCCACATGCAGACTGAAATAATGATGATCACATTTCAGTGATGAAGACTGCATAATGTCCCAGATTTGGACAGCCCTGAAAATTATCGATAGCTTAATTTCAATATATTGTTGAGATTCATTACCCACGAAAATTTTCTGAAAGTGAAAGGAAGAAAGGAGGGCTTATTTTTCATTATTTGAGATTGCTGAAACTGGAATTTTGAAATTGTTGAGAGAAAAAAGAATGTTGGACACACTATTCTGAGAGAAAGGGTAGGATAAGCAAGAGATGATGAAACCAGTGCTGTGAAGAGCAGAACCTGAATCTGGAACTGAAAGAGAAACTGAAAATCGGGAAGGATAAGAGAAACCAAAAAGTGTTCCTGAATTGATAGGCCCCTTGCTGAGAGGAAAGAAGGAACTGAAGACAAGTATCAGAAAGGAAATAAAATATTTTAAACTTACTGAAATTGCTTGAAAGCTGAGAGAAGATGTTATATTGGGACAACTGCCAGAAGTAGTAAAGTATTTCTGAAGATTAAAAGAACCACAGAAGCTATTCTTGAATAACTGGGAGAGTTTGATTCTCCTTAACACCATGTAAAATGCAAAGCATCTTTATAAAAGCATTTTAAACTCGCAACCTGCAATCATCTTTATTAGTTATAATTTTACTCCTAATTTGGCCTGTTTCCATGTCTATAATTGGTGGACATTGAGGCCTTGAGAACACAGAAGATCAGACAGTCCTTCTTTGTCAAAACTAATGTCCAGTCTAAAGAGAAGCTGAGAAACTTTCCAGTCTCCTAGATTTACTAGAAAAAAAAGGAAAAAAGAAGAGAGGAGGGGAGGGGAGGGAAGGGGAGGGAAGGGGAGGGGAGGGAAGGTGAGGGGAGGAGAGTGTAAAAACATTACAGACATCTTGGCTGCTGCTATTCGTAAAGGCCCATTGGGTTCTACATCTTTCTCAAACTGCTTACCTAACTATTAAAGAAAACAGTGTTTAATCATTATACTTCTAAAAGAATTTGTTCTTGATTTGTACTTCTGTCGGAGGATTACAGCCCAGCATTTACCAAAAGCTGATTTAAGCAATGTAACCTAACTGTTTTACTTTGGCATAGAGACAGGGTGTTATTTCCACTTCATTGGCAAAAATATTAACTTCAGTTGCAAAACCTATTTTTTTTTTCCAAAATTTTTCTTATTTGCAGATTATTTTTGGCTTACCTTTTCTGTCACACGATTGTTCAGGTACATCCTTACCTTACATCCTTTCTGTAAGTGTGTATCTAGCATTTAATATCTCATTCCTTGGCTTTTAAATGCTAAAAATGCTGATTGTGAATAAATATTCCTAAGATAACAGAAATAAATCCACACTGAATTAATTCTATGTGTCCTTTCAAATTCATCCCTAAATCTCAGGAGATAACTAACATATTAGTCCATGAACAGTTTGATTAAAGGAAGGTTTCCTCTTATTCTGTGAGATAGTAATGAGGAAGTAATAAGAAATAAGCAATACATTTTTCTAATGTACCTGAGGCTGGGTCGTCATCAAAGATAGATAAATAAAAGTTTCTTGTTTTCCATTAAGAACTGTGAAACTTATTTGATATCTGTGCTTGAAAATAAATGCCATCTGGAATTGGAGAGATTTCACTGACACTGACAGCCCCAATTCACCTAAGAGATTAGAAGGAAACACTTTTCATTATACTTATTAATATTTCAAAAATATGCTTATCCACCTTTTTTCTGATTTGCATTTCTGTTGAGGTTCTAATATTTAGTATACTTCAAGAATTTTTAGCCATTTTGAAACTGCAAGGAAAGAATAAATACCAGGAGTCTGAATGAAGGAAAAATGCCTTACACCAATGATCATAGACTCATACAATCAAAATCATTTGGGTTGGTAAAGACCTTTAAAGTCAAGTCCAAGCATAAACCTAACATTGCCAAGTCCACAACTAAACCGTGTCCCTGAGCACCACATCAGTATGTCTTTTGGCATAAGTACCAGCAATCCATCTCTTCTGGTCTCTATGACTAGCTAAAACTTCACTTTCTCTTTGAGGAATCTTCCTTCTATCCATCATATCAGTTATATTTCTGGGGAAAAAAAAAAAATCAGTCTTGATCTACTGAGTTGACTACATCACTCTGCTTGATAGTAGCCTTATATAATGATGTCTGTTACATGGGCAGAAAATATAGTGATAATTGTACCGCTTAATTTAAAAGACTAAAATGTAGCTCCTTATAATAATGATTTTATAGAGTTCTTAGTTTTATTTTTTCCTTCTGGCATACAAACATAGTAAGGCAGCAAGACGCAATTCATATAACATTAAATATTTTTTCTTCTCATTATTGAAGTCACCTAATTACTTCTTATTATTGAAGTTTTCTTATTACCCCTGAAGTCTTTTCTCAGAAAAGGTCTTACAGCTGAAATATGTGAGTATGTTTTCATAAAGTTAGATAAGAAAAGACTCCAGAAGTATATTATTATATTTCATAGAAACACAGAGTATTGATACCTCTGCAAAATACAGGTGATTTCTGTTAAATCACCCTTCTATTTAAATTGGAGATGAGTTTCTTAAATGTTCATGAAGCTCGATTCAGTTCAGAGAAGAGAATGTCTGATTTGATGACCAGATGAAAGGTTTGCTGAAAGCAAGAGGAAGGTTTGAGATGTAAGCATGAAAATAAAAACTTTGCAAGACAGGGAGGAATAAGCAAGGAAGGGATTAAGATGTAGTGTCAATTTAGGGATGAATTATTAGTCAGGTTCTATAAAAGATTTTAGTCACTGGTGGCTCTGGATTTGCCCTGAAATAAGGAGGCTGGTTTCAGACATAAAGCTTACTTTGTATGAAAAAAAAAAATATGCAGTTAGGAGGTATTTCATAGTTTCATCCTTGGGTTTAGAGACATAACACTTTTTTTTAATCATTAAATTTCTCGAACTCTGCTTTTAGTTCTACAAGGTGACATCAGAATTCTCAGAAGTAAGCTAAAGAGACTGAAGACACTAAAATCTTGTGCCTCCTGGAGATATTTTCCTTTTTATTTTTATTTTTACTTTTCATATTTTATTTTAATTTTAATTTCCTTTTTAATTTTTATTTTCCTTTTTAGTTTTCTTTTTCCTTTTTCATTTTCTTTTTCCTTTTTAATTTTCTTCTTCGTTTCTTTTCTTTTTTTCTGAATAGTTAAGTACTATGTGTAGATTTAAAGGTTAAAAATTTTAAGGCAGTGACATTTTCTCTGAATTTTGATTTGGTGAATGGGATAAGATTTAGCAACGACAAAAAAAGAAGCATGTAAAACCTAAGCAGGTCAACCAATCTCTTTTTTTTGGTCAGTGGAACACAAAAGGCAATTTCAAGGTACCCAGTTGAATAACACTTGATCAGAACATAGAATCATAGAATGGTTAGGGTTGTAAAGGACCCTGTCATGAGCAGGAACATCTCACACTAGACCATGTCACCCAAGGCTCTGTCCAACCTGGCCTTGAACACTGACAGGGGTGGAGCATTCACCACTTCTTTGCGCAGTCCATTTCAGTGCCTCACCATGCTCACAGTAAAGAACTCCTTTATATCTAACCTGAACTTCCCTGTTTTAGTTTAAAGCTCTTACTTTTTGTCCTGTCACTACAGTCTCTAATGAAGAGTCCCTCTCTAGAATCCCTATAGGGCCCCTTCAAATACTGGAAGGCTGCTATGAGGTCTTGACGCAGCCTTCTCTTCTCCAGGCTGAACAGCCCCAACTTTCTCAGCCTGTCTTCATACAGGAGGTGCTCCAGCCCCT
>JBCJKH010023212.1:0-22809 GCA_039877255.1 Loriculus beryllinus | reverse complement strand
CATACCCACAGTAAGAGGTGCTCTCTACTTAGTAAAAATTGTAAGGAGGGACAGGAAACTATTTCAATGCCCAAAAAATAGAGCCTCTGGGATGGAAGATCACTAAATAATACCAATTGCTCTGTGGCACTTAAGTCTCCAAAGGGGAATCCAGGAAAACAGTTCTGGATGTGGACCAAGATACTATACTGCCATAAGTACACTGGGATATTGTTAATGGGACATAGGGAACTCAAACATAAATAGTGAGTGGGATTTTCCTTGCATTGGCTACAATACATATGTTTGTTCAAGAAAAAAATAGCTGGAGCAAGAAGACATGCACGTCTGGTGTTGAAGAAAAGCCTGTTTGTGTCAGATACAGTGGAGAAATTGTTCAAGAATAGTTCATCTTTAAATGAAGATCCCCCTGATCATGCTGCCAAGGTCTGTGTCAGCTTGGATTTTCTGGCTTTCTAAGTGCCAGCAGCACAAGCAAAATCCGCTTCGGTACGGGCTTTAAAGATGGATATCTGACATTTTGCTGTGTTTTCAAGAATAGGTTCAACTTCTTTCTTTGTCACCAATGGTGCCATTGATCCTTGTGCTTCCTCAGTTCCCTGGGGACTGGCTGTCTCCCACGTACACAAGAAAAGTGACCACAGTGCAGTCAAATGTCAGGTAGGAAAAGAGGAGTTCAATTCCAGTTAAAGAACGAGTTCAGAAAGAGCAACATTTGTCACAATTAGGGGCAAACATTCAGAATTTGATTCCTGGTCATCATCAATGAATACGGGTAGGAATAATAGAGTTAAAATGTTTGCCATCTTCATCTTATGTTGCATATGCATCCTCATACACATATGTACCCGTCTCTCCTACAATTTACAGGCAAATAACACCTCCTTATGGCAGCGCTGACCCATAAACCAGCACTGTGCTCAGCTTCCTCACCATGCTCACACTTCTCCAATGTCTTTTGCACTAAAAGGTAAAAACTCCCTTCAACAGACTAAGTTTAGGTACAGATCTTACGAACGACGAGACGTCAGTAATGCATGACCAACATTTCTCCCTTGTGACCTCTTTATTTGGAGTCCCTCATTTTCTTAATTATGCATTTCTCATTTATCATAACCTGAAGCGCTTCAAAAGCATTGCACATTCTGACACAACTATGGACAACGTATTCCTAGGAAATACCTGAGCTGATTCATAGTCTTTCCCCTCTGACACCAGAGGTTTATGTAATTTAGGAATAACAGAGCTGCTAAAATTAATGGCTGAAGGGCAAGCCATTTTCTTTGTCACATTATACATAATGCTCTGGTTCAGCAAAAGAGTGGTTGGATTATTTTGATTCTTTACTCATAATTAATTACAATTAAAAGTAAGACTGTAATTACCTTCCTTGTAAACTTTGGCCTCAACTGCTGAGCACAACAAAACACAAGGAGGCTTGGTTAACCTCAGTAGAAAAAAAATGCAGGTTTTCTTCTGAACCAGCCAGAGCATGGGCATTCAGGAGGAACGATTCTGCGAGGGTGAAACAAAAGCAAACTGAGAGCCAGTATCAGAGGGTTCACTCCTGGACTGGTCATTTAGAAACCAACAAAGCTTCAGGTGGGAGTTGGGGGAAAAGGCTGCTGCCCCGAGCAGCCGCTCTGCAGGAAGCACGGCGATGGGGTGTTCTCAATAGCTGCGACCTTCAATCAAGAGGATTCAATACAAAACTTCCCCTGCTCCTACATCTCACTTTGTATTTATTTGAATAGTTTAGTGCTATTGTTTGCACAGGGAAACCAGCAACTGCCTGTGCCTGCTGCAGGCATCTCCAAGGCTTTCACTGCTTCCCTTTCACCAGGGGTGCTGCAGGCTGAACAAGCCTGCTCGTAGTTTGTTGATGGGGACTCAAGAGTCCTTTGCTGCAATAAGACCTCCAGTCCTGTTTCAAATATGATCCTTTACTTCTCTCTCTGAATACAGAAAAGGCATCGCAAGGCATTTCTAACTTCAGAAAAAGGCCTGTCTTGTGTGTACACAGAAGCATCAGAGAAAGCAGCAGCCTTCTAGAAAAAAAGAGTCTTAATGCCAGGTTGTTGTGTCCCATTGAGAGAGGCTGCCCTGGCCTCTCTGAAGCTACGGATCTGGCTTGAAAGAGTAATCTATAGGAAAGGGAGTCTATATTTTAATTCCATGTCTATATCTGTTCCAGGACCAGTCCTGACTCAATGCACGAGCCAAGAGCTGGCACTTGGGAGCTGAGCGGGGGAAGGCTCAATGGCTCCCATTAACTCTCCATCTCATGATGACAAACGCGCCATTGTAGCACAGCCGCCTTGAGACAGACAGACAGAAGGAAGGAAGGAGGAAAGGAAGGAAGGAGCTTTTGAAGACAAAGTTGTTCTTTGGCTGTAATTATAGATATTTAGAGATTGGAATTGATGGTCATAGGAGGAACTTTTGATTGTGCAGTGTGTAAACACTTCCTGATCTATGATTCAACACTGAAGACTTTGGAGAACACAGTAAGCCTTGGAACAGGCGCTGTCATAAGCACCATTATTTTTATTATTATTGGGAGTATATCTAAAGGGTAAGTACATTAAAAATTCCATTTCTCCAGAATTAACTCATTTTTTAAACCTTCCATTTCTCCAGATTTTTTATTTTTTCTAAATCTTTACAAGCATTTGTATATAGATTTAGTAATAATAAGTGTAGGAGAAAAGAAACATAAAATAACCCCAAATCCCTGCCCCACAAATGCTGCTAGTACATAAACTTTATAAATACAATGTTGGCAGATTCCGCTATATAAAAAGGTAGCTAAAAAAAAGTAAGAGCCATAAATAATGCCAAGTAATAAAGGAGGTGAATGTTTTTGTTATTAGATTCTTTCATTGTATAAATCTGTTTAATAAGCTGGCTAGGAATCATTGATAGAAAACAGACTGCTTGTGGTGTTACAGATCAACCTGTTCTAAATGTTCTTTCCTAAACTCTATGCCAAGCAATACTTTTTACAGATACAATTTAAAAATTGAATGTTCTTTCATCATCCAAAGGGAGCAAATAGCACTAAAAGTCAGAATGCACCTTTTGAAGAATGCCTGACACGTGTCTGTATCAGCAAAGCAGAAAATCTTTGCTTTCTAAATGCTTAAGACGGTCTGCTGTGTGTTCAGAGTAATTAATACCATACATCTGATTCGTCAAATGTGATCAGTGTATGTGTAAAACTCTTGATTTAGAAGTCTTTTTTCCCCCAACATATGTGTATTTTTGGAAAGCCCTATCATATATTTTTCTTCAGAAGTTCATGTAAAAAGCATGCAGTAACATTTCACTGTAATGAAAACTAAATGTTGTGAAATGTTATTGAGGTCAGTGATGGGTTTGTGACGTTAATCTTTGTACACTATTGTTTCTCATTACTGTGTGGTATTTTTGGTTTTCATTATTCTCAGAGGAAAGGACAGAAAAAAATGAGATGCTATAACCCAAATAAGGAAAAAGGAATAAACACATCCAAAAATGAAGATAGCAATAAAAAAGGGACCCATTAGGACATTAGTGGATAATAAATTGCTGAACTTACACCTGCCCCCACTCCCCAATGTTAAAAAGCAGACAGGCATATTTGAATTATTATCAAATAGATAGCCCTATTTCTGCTTTACATTTTTATATTGCTGCATTAACTTCTCAAGCAGGTGGTTTAAGCGTGCAGCTCTCAATATCCTCAAAATCACTTTAGGTTCTGACTCCAATTTTGATCTGACAGAGTACAGCTCAAACAGCTCTGGTTTCACTGTATTAAGGGCTGCTCAATTTTGGGAACTTCATTCAGTGCTTCACCAAGTTGTGCTCAGGAAGACGCTTAAGTCTTGAGGAAAGAGTCCCTCCTTGGAGTACATCAGAAGGAGAAACTGTATCATCAGAAACAGGAATTCAGACAGAACAGTCAATACATTTGCATCCAGTGGTAAAACTGTTCAACTGAGAGCAAAAGAGTCTCTGCCCATGCAGCCCCTCACTGAAATTCCTGACAAACGCCCAGGCATCTCATCTACCTGGCCAGAAAAGCTCCCAGCACCTCCCCATCTGTTTCCTTACACAGTGTTATGACACACGGTCCCAGCTGGAGCTGCCCGAACAGGCAGCAAAGCACATCCACAGGCAAGAGCCCTCACCTGGTGTCCAGACTAGGAAGATCTTTAACTGGTTTCAACATCGACCGGGGGCTGAGCACATAACAGACATTAAAAATTGCAGTGACCCCTTTTTCAATTAACAGCCTAATCTCAAATTAGACGGAGATTTATCAGAGGGAGTCCTTGGAGAAAGTGAAGCAGACAAAAAGGGCAGACATTCGGCAAACCCCGAGAATCAAAACTCTCCCTCGCCCATCAAACTAATGAGGTGTGCCCAAGTACTTGAGGGCTCATGGGAACAGGATACAGAGACTTTCAGCTCTAAATCACCAGTTTAAATCCAGCTGAGTTCATCATGATTGAAAGTAGTTACCATCTGTGACTACTGTGGCCTCCCAGGAATTTGTTGGTGGTCTCACCCTTGCTCCTATGGAGTGATATGGATGTTGCCCTCCTGCCCAGGCTCTGGGCATCCCCACTGCTGTGCTTTGGGGAAACCCAGGAGCTGAGCTGACATGGAACAAAGTGGCTGATCAGGTGCTGATCCCACTCCTCCAGGTAGGGAGAACAATTTGATTTACCCTGCTGCAGTCCCCAGTGGAGATTACAGGGGCTTCAGGGCACCTTGGTTGCCACTTGCATGGCTCCCATTGAACTATTTTTACCATACAGATGAGCACTGTTTATAATACAGGAATGCAAAGATTTTCTAAAGTGTTGTGCACAAACATCATAATATAATCCCCAGAGCTTCAAAGCCAATCCCAACAACTAATCCCATAGATAAACAAAGCTAAATCTCTATTTGCCCGCCAAAATAATGAGCAAACATTAGGGATATCAGTGTATTGAAGGTCTCCAATCTTCTGAGGAAGGAGCTTGACTTTCACCCAGTTTGTACTGTGAAGCCCTAATCTACTGTAAATTATAAAATCTAATTAAAATGAGGGAAACTGAGGCAGTTAAACCCTTCAGAGGAACCCTGATAAGATTCACAGCTATGCTAGTTTCCATTTCAAAGAACTGTTTGCAGACCTTGTCTTCCTAGCACTGCACTTAAGCCATCTGCCTGGTCTAAGTGCTTCTTCATGTTGTATAGATTTATAGCTCAAATCCCTACTTAGGCTATAACATTATTTGTAAAGTTGTCTATGACATGCTCAGGCCCTCTCTAAAATAACAGCATTAAACATCATTCGGTCCTAAGAGATCCTGAGATGGGTTTCAATGCTGTTGCAAAGAATCCCTCCTCACAGACACCAACCCGTGTATCTGCTATGATCTTAAAGTATTAACTAGAAAGAGGAACTGGACTTGTGTGATGCTACGTGGCCATATAGAATGGACACGCTCATGGGAAAAGGACTTAACCTGCGTGTCCCTCTGTAAGTGTCACTCCAACCACTGATAATCATGTTTCAAATCAAATGCTACAGCAGCAAGACAAAGAGAAGATAAATCAGGCAGCTGCCAGAGGTCTGCTGAGTAACTGAAGCAGCACACTGCAAAATAAACAAAGTTTTCATTTCTTTCCAGATACTTGCAGTGCAAGTATGTTTAAATCCAGGCCCAAAGCACTCCAGCAACTTCCTGCATCCCCTTAGGACTTCTTGTGTGGATAATGTTCCTCAGTGGAGATACCACAACTGAACCTGCTGTAATTCTTTCAGGATTTTCCAGCTCATGAGACTAAGAGCCTATCTGAAATGCAACCAACACACGGCACTAAAAGAAAAGTGTTACTGCATGACTCCCTCAGTATGAGGTTAATTCTTCACCTGCATTACACTCTGCTCTTACCAGTATCACTGAAATCTTCAGCTTGTTGGGTTTCCCTATTAAATTAACATCAAATTCCAATGACAACAATAAATATCATTTATTTAACCAGTTGTAGCATGAGGGCCAGAAAACCATGAGCCACAGAAACTATAAAGCAGCGTTTCTATATCTCATCCACTGTGACAACGAAGTTCATACACACTTGGGTAACAGCATGGGCTCTTTTATTCCCACCATTAACTGAGTGCGACTTTGGTGGTTTTCTTGGCAAGCATCCCTTGAAGTCACCCATCTTTTGAGGAAGATTCCTTGAAAACAGCATACTCCACTGTACTTCACTTGGTGTTTCACAGCCAAAGCAGCTCTCAGAGGGACCATGGAAACCCAGCTCCGGTAGCAGTAAGTGTTTTCTTGTAGCAACAAGCACTTGGGGTGTAAGCAAACACTGGGAGCTGATGACGTGTCAGATATACGAGTGTTTTCTTTATCAGTAAATGTTTGCTGACTCGGACTCCCCTGAGTTGAGGTTTCCTCTTTTTCCTCCTTCAGATTTATTGATCTGAGCTGATAATGGCAACTCAACCTTTTTCCATGGCCAACTAGCAGAATCAAAGAGGAGAAAGAACAAGTAAAAAAAAACTGGTGTTGGTGGAACAACATTCGCCTTTAGAATATGAGGGTGGGAAGTGTCAGTGTGTTCAGGAAATTACATGTCAAAACTAGTAAAAACATGTTGAAATGGATATTAATGGATGCTTAAATCACCCTGAAATGCTTACGAAATACAAATCTGTGTTACTATGAAAAAGTAAACACAGTTGGAGTATAAACTGGTAAGGAAAGCACTCTTGCCTTCTTATTATCAAATGAAGCCTATCAGAAAAATTGGATTCTGAATTATTCTAAACCCAAGGAAATAACAGAATAAAGAGCCACTATTTTTCCTTGAAATGGTACTAAACATTTTTCCTTCCCCCCCCCCCAGCCTCCAAACCGACCATCCTTTCATTGAATCCAACAGCAAAATATCACACTGAGTTTCTTTTGGGACCATACAAGCAAGACCCCTGTTTTAACCGTCCATCCTCAACCCCCCATGCACATTAAATCCATACTAGACCTTGAGGATGACGCCAAAATAGCTAACAGTGATTCCTGAATAGGTTGAAAGCAGACTGCAGGATTGTAGAATTACAGCTGACCAGCTAAAATAACGCTTGAGTGAAAGAATTTTAAAGTTGTACCTTTAAAGTGTGCTTTAATCTGATTACAATTGATTGACCTTTAGGTAAAAAAAGGACTACTTGTACGATCAGTGATGGTTGAATCTAGACTGCATGGCAGAGGCATGCAGTGCAATGTGAACATGGATGTCTTAGTTACATGAGATGTAATGACATACACATATTTATATGCCTATTGTCACCTGAAGATGCAATTTGTAGATTTGGCAATTACAAATTGTTTAGAAATCAAACAGGAGTTTTATTGCAGAAATTCAAGTTTAAAGATCTATTCTTCCTTTGCCGGAACATATAGCTTGATGCAATGCTTAGCAGATCAGGGAGAGATACATAACACAGAGTTTTATTAGTCTCTCGCAGACACAGCACGTAGAAGGGAAGAGCAAAGTAAATCCCTATTTGTTAATCTGGGAAATGTTATAAAAAGTAAAAAAAACCTTAAAAATCCTGATGTTTGTCTGGTTTATCTCACTTCAAAGATCCTGGAGCAGGAGAGGGGATTTTGGAGATGTAGGGAGAAGCTATTTATTAAAACAGTCATAGGACTGCAATAAGGTGTAGGTTTTGTGAAAGAAGCGTGACATTGGTTTTGGCTGCCCTGCATTTCAGAGCTACATTCTTTCTAAGAGTTCTTAAAGAAAATGAATGATAAACGACCATGAGACTTTGCAAAAGATCTGATTCAGAAATGAGACAAACTTTAGACATGAAACCTGTGAAGGCCTCATCCCCCGTCAGGACTGGCTGGGGTCTTCCAGGTTTTGACACTCCATCTGTTTGCTCTCATGTCTGGTTCTGGGGCTGCACGCAGAAGGAAGCAAGGGGGGAAAAACAGAGGAAAGGAGAGACTCAAAAATGGGAAGGGAGAAGAGGTTTTACCTGGTGGCCCCTTGAATGGCAGCACACAGGACAGGGCAGCTCAATCCCTTTTCTCCTCTGCGCCAGGAGCGGAGTACGGTGCTTGGAAAGTGCTTGGCGCCTGCCATGCTTTGTGTCCAATGAAATCAACAGCAAAGCTCCCTCAACTTCAAAGGAAACTGAATTAGGCCAATGTCAAAAGCTTTCAGAAGTCCCACCCTTAAATCCTTAGCACTCGTAAGTCTTTCTGAAGGAAAGCAGACAGTTCAGCCCACGTACTTGCACAGGCACTGGAGACCCCAGTTCAAGCGACTGCACCTGGCTGAGCTCCAACACGTGAGTTTACCCTACTGAGTAAGCCTGATCTTGCTCAGTTTTCAACAATGGGCAAGTTTGAGTGGGAGAAGTCCCTGAGGAGGTGACAGAGAAACTGTCAGGAGAGGCTGCTTGGGGAGAGCAACAGCCCAGAATGCCAGGACATGGTCCCACCAGTCCCAAAAGGCTGCAGCATCCAGCACCCTGCCTTCCTTGGAGGAAGACTCCAATGGAGCGAACAATACCACAGGGAAAAGCCCCTTAAAACATAGTCTCTCTTTGGAAGATCTGCTGCAATTTCATTCCCACTGAAGCTCCTATCCCCAGCAGTGGATACACACCTATGCCTGAAGCTGCTCTTTATAATGCACTTTGCATCCGGAGTTCGTATCACCATGCAATAATTTGGCCATGAGCCTGCAGGGAGCAAGGTCTGCAAATGGTAGAAGGTTGCACACATCTGGCTTTTCAATTTGGATAACACCACTTTGCTTTTTAAGGTAAAAATCTACACAAAAGCCAAATCAGACGTGCAAGCACATGACTAAAAGCTCCTCCTTGCTCAAATGTAGATTTGCACAGTAAGAGCTCTTACACAGCTGCTCTGTGCATGCATGCAGCTCTGAAACCAGCAGAAGTAATCAGAGCATCTCTTCTCCTGAGCAAACTGGAGGCTCACAACCACACCTCTGACATGGAATCTGACCCATGATAGAGTCCTCAGTTCTCAGCTTGCTTTGCCAGGAGGCTGCTGGGGCTCACTCCATGCTGCATTAGACCAGATTGGTGTTCAAGTCGCAGGTTCAACTTGAGAATGAGGGCAGGTTTTTTTCCTTGTCTGATCAAGGTCAAAACTATTAAAATACCCTTAGGTTCTCAGCCCAGTGAAATGAACTGGTAATACATTTGGCAAGTTAATCTGTGGATTGCCTTCTCACATGAGACCAGCTGTTGTGTTTCTAAGTACAAGCAGTATTTACCTCCAATAATGAAATGACTGAATATAATATGAAAAAAAATAGTAGTTCAGTGTTCCCTTGCCTACTGCACAGTCCTGTGTTATATTTACAGTTCTAATAAACTGATTTGTCAAAACCATCAGAAGCAAGGATGATCATCTGGGATCCAGATGAACTAAAATACATGTAATTATAAGTTGTCCATTTGTTCTCTTTTATCTCCCACGTATCTCTCCTTTGCTCTCAAATACGTGTCTATGTTTATGTGTAACTGACCATTTAGCTACAGGCTTAAAATCCAATCTTTTTATTACCACTTTTATTGCAGTATAACACAAGTGAGCTCTTCATAGCACACTCATGCAAAACAAAAATCTGGTCACTTTAGTAATTTAATGTGTAGCATGTGCACATAGACACTCTGTACCTATATGAATAGATTACACAGCTGTACAATATACAGGTACACGCATATACCACTACAGCTGGATAGAACCTGCCTCCAAAACCAAATACAGATTTAGCTCATCTACTAAACGTATCTCCTAGCTGAAAGTGATGCAATCAAACTTGCTAGTGAACTTCACTCCCTAAGCAAGAGCAGTTGCTTTTCTCGTAACATTTAATAACATTATTATGTAGAGGAGCACATATAGGACCTCACAGCCATGCAGGAGCCAGTTTTACCCATGACCTACACCAGCCAGATAAGCTGATGATGAACTTAGCCTCCTTGCTTCATGTACCTTTGAATCAGGATGTTATAAAGCACCAGGTGTACAAAGGCTTGATAATTCTCTTTCTCAAGGTTCTAATATGAGCACTACTTCATAGCATCTATTTGAAGTATATATGGCAAAGAACAATCTGAACAAACACACTCAATGCCTTGCAGAAACTCTGACAAAAAAACAGAGAACAGGACATAGGAAAAATACTGAAGAAGATGTGGGAGAGATTATTAGTAATGGTGATGGAGGAAAAATTCCCTGAGAGACGTTAGCTTAAGAAGGGATCCTAATGAACAGTGTACTGCTGGAAAAGTGATGGGAGATCTTCTGCAAGCCTAAGGAAATGATACCTGAAGGTGTGTAAAAAACACCAAGGAGGAGAATGAAAATGAAGAAAGATGTGGAAGTAAAATAGGGCATGAAAAGCAGTCTGGGAAGATGTGGCACGAGAACATGACAATAGAGCTCTGATCCTGTGGGACTCAACTTCTCTTTAGTAGGGGAGAAGCAGGGAATTGGTGTGTTATATGAAGGTTTCCTGCAGTCTGCCTCAGAGAAAAGGGAGGGCTGAAATATTAAGACCAGTGGCTACAGCAATGAAAGGGTTTTACTAAACTCTATTAAGCTATCCAGTCAAAATAAACCATTTCCATGAACTTGAGATACAAAGCTCACTATACAAGTGTACCTGAACCAAATACAGAACTGAATTTACCCTAAACATTTATCTGCAAGTGGGCTATTACTTCCATAAGACCAAAAATAACCACAACTACTTCAACGCTGAACTGCTTCAGATTGCTTCTAAAAGCACTGTTTTAAGAAAAGTATTTTTTAACTTTCTTTTTTCTTTTTAATTCTCATTTAACTGATCAGGAAGATGCCTTTCTACAGCATCTGCACAGAGGCATCTGGAGTATCCAGTTGGTTTACATCATCCTGTTCAGATCAGCCATAAAGATTTCAGTAGCCACTGCAAAACGCAGGGAAGCTGCTGTAGTTTCTGAACTGTTTGAAGAGTCAGCTACTAAACATAACAGTAGTTGATAATGATGATAATTTCCAGGGGCTGAATAGCAGCTTTTATCCATAGATCCCAGAACTCCTGAGGGAGTTATACCACCACAATCTCACTTTGAATAGAGGGAAACTGAGGCAGCAGGAGGGAAGTGAACTGTGATTGAGCCTGGGTTCACACGGAGTGTCCCACACAAGGGGAGCAGAGCTCACCTGGAGGAGGACGGTACTCTACTCACCCTCAGCAGTCAGTCACCCATCTGAGAAAGGCAGCAGTTCATATTCCAAACATCTATCTTCAAACCAGCAATGTTCTCAATGAATGCTTTCCTTCTAGAACTTGTCTGATGCTCACAAATAGGTGCAAAGGCGAGTAAATATTTACCAGTGGAAAACAGGCAACATCTGTAGCACTTCATATGAATGGTGCATAAAGGTACGCAGCTAAAGCTGCAGTGCAGGCAGCATCTCCCTCAAGGTATTTTAAATACTAACATTTATAAAGCTCTTACAATTGCTCTGAAACATAACTGTTCAACTTTTAAGCCACAAGTTGGTGATCTTTTACTCAGTTGTAACAAAAGCTCAGCTACTGAAGGAAGTTGGCATTTAACACTGGAATTACCGTCATAAACTCATCTAGAAAAGAAATGTTTCTGGTAACAACAGACAAGAAAACAATATCTTTTTTAATAAGGACTTAAGAATTTTTAACCTTTATGTAAGATCCCAGATGAAACTGTCAACATGGCCCTATAGCATTCAATCAGAGGAGGGAGTCCTGTCTCCACTGAAGCCAGAGATGGTTTTGCCAGTGATTTCATATGCCCAGGATTTCCCTGTCTGAGGCACAGCAAAGCTAGCAAAGCTCACACTCATCATTGAAGATTCAGAGATTTTACTCCAGCAAAACTCCTGCTACTTGTGTAAAAGTCTTTCGATTTGCCTCGGAAACCAGTCAGTAAAACTATAATTTACAGCAGCACAGCTCTGGTACCAGGACAGAACTGGCTGCTTTGAGGCGACACAGGGTCAGGAACCATCATGCTTGATTTCACACCCCTGTTCCCAAGCCAAGCCAAACTCACACTTCCTATGCACGCAGCTCATCGGTGGTTTGGGCTTTTAATTCCTCCATCACATCAATGACAAAACTTCCAAACGATGGTGCAATGCTTCTCTATCATGGCAGATACTGCACAGACAAACATATTAGATCCTGAGTGAATCTACTGTGTGTAAGCTAATCCATAGAGAGTAATCATGGTGAATTAAAGGAAGACTTTCATCACTGAGAGGAAGTGCTAAGGGCATTCAAAACACCTCTCAGAACTGGGCTAAAAATCTGCAATCCTGGCAAAAAGAGCTCTCTCTGTGAGACTATAAATCATGCTTCAACTGAATGATTTAGTGAGAGTTTATCACAAAAGAAAAGAAGATCATTAGTACGTAAAACAACTCCAGGGTCACTGCCATTTCCTCAGAGTTTGATGATGGTGAATGGAACAAAAGGCTTCAGAAATCTGGATGAAAATAGATCGATTGTCATCTCTGATACAGTTTGAAATCACCAATTTCACAACGCTGATTCTTCTATTTGTTCATTATGTGGGAGCAAGAGAGCACCAGATTTCATTGCATGGAGACTTCCTAAGCCTAGCTGAAGAATAGCCAGCCTATGTCAGTGGGAAAGCCCTGTACGCAAAGCCAGATGGAAACTTAAGCATCACGGTATTTCAGTAACCAAGGTTCAGACTCATCCTGCTTGGCTTCAGGCACATAACTGGTGGCTAAGCTATGGACACAGTTCCTATAAACTTCTTAAAAAGTCAGTGGAGAACGTGAGATCAGTTCTAGCACCTTTTCTCACATGCTGAAACCCATATGGGATGGAGCCCAGCCTTTGGGCATTCATAAACACCCATGATTTTTTCCAGTTCTAACTAACAGCTCATGCTTACTGCCTCCCATGTGGTCCCTTCTAAACATTTTATGGGAATAGTCTTATTCACAGTTTATAAGCGAATTCAACTATATATCATGAGAAATAGTGAAAGAATCACAAATAAAACTCCAGCCTTTTCCATCCCACTTTTGCCTTCTGAGCCCTACAACTCACTTCTTCCCCATATCTGTGAATTTTTCATTAAACACACCAATATTAGCCTAAAAATCCAGGTTTTGTCCCCCTGGTATTGAAACCCCTGTGTTTATAACACAAATAAGGCTTTGAAAGTAGTTTTCTAGTCAGAAGTAATTCTTTGACAACATCCTGAGTTGGAAGATGACAGTGATGCCAATAGGAAAGCTGTGTGCTGAATGGGGGAGCTGGAGTCGTGCAGGACAGAGCTCTCCGGATACAGCATCTAAAAACTGCCTCGAGTACAGTTACTATAGGGTTTCTCTAAATAGATCTTTTCCATACACGAATCCCATGTTTCTCCCTACACCTTTCTATATATTTAGCTCATTAGAAAGACTCTTTGCAGAGGTGCTAAAACAGAAAACCAGGAAGGAATACTTCAACCCTTCCAGATAAACTGCAAGACTGAGCTCCCTAAACTTCTCCAGACTTCAAAGACTTTCAGATATTGTTTAATCAATGATAGAGCTAGAAGGCCAGCTGCGTTCTTCTGTTTGTTCTTAAATGCTAATCCAAGTTTACCAAAACTGAGGGATTTTGCATCTGGGGTATTTGGATTCAAGCCTACTCTTCTGGGAACCTGTCCTTGGCCTCTCCTTCCCTCTTCTTGTCACGTTCCATCCTTCTCTCTGTTGCCCCCCCATGCTTTTTTAGCACTGCTTTCCCTTCTGGTGAGATCAAGAATTGCTTTGTCATGTTCCATGACAAGACCTCTCTCCTGGGCCACCATGCAAGTCCACTGTGTATTTAGATATGGATGACATCTATATACTACATATGAAAGCTCTTCAGGCCATTCCTTTGTAAATCTCACGATACATTTCAGTTCTCTGCAGCTTCCTGCATTGTGTTTTAGGCATGAAAATAAGGAAGCACTTCTAAGCTGATTATAGTCAAAGCTGAAATACACGAAACCTGGTTTTCAGGTTTCAGACGCCCTTAGATACATTTCCCCCAAGTTGAACCCGCATCAATCTCTTCCTTTACACGGCTCTGCCCTCTACTTCTTTGTATTTTACCATTTCCAATGTTACCTTCTGTGGGAGCCTGACCAGAAACAAAGTAGCATGAGAAGAAAAACAAAGCAAAAACTGTGTTAGGTAAATAACTGCTTGGGGCATAATGTTGTCTGGAGCTGGCACTCCCCAAGAACAATGCTGTTTGGCTGGCTGACTGTGTGCCAGGAAATAGCCTTTGGGAGCCCATGACCCCAACCACTGCAGCTGAGAAAAACAACCTGGTTACAACCAGGCCTGCCTCTTCCAAATTGTACTGAGTTGCCTGCTGCCCCAACAAGGGGCTGAGGGCTCCAGTGACGGCAGGCCTACCTCCGTTCAAAGTGCTAAGCAGAAGAAGAATGTGTGAGTGCTGGTTCTGGCTTCTCTCCCCTCTTTTTTCTTTCTACAGAACTAATCTAACAGAAGGCAGCTTTTTTTTCTCCGAGCAAGTGCTTCACATTTTTTAAGTTTCAGTCAATTGTAGTTCTAAATCCTTTCAAGAGAACCATCCTGGGAGCACAGGCTTTCCCGCAGGTTGCCTCAGCAAAGAGGATTTCTTTGTCATAGAACTGCTATTGCCATTAGGGAATAAAAGATACCGATTCCGTAGGCTTCTGGAGTCAAGACTTCGCTGCCCTATCCTGCCTCATCTCCTGGCAGAGGCATGGGAAAAGAGAGCATACTCCAGAAGCTGGGAGGTTGGTTGGGGATGTGATGGTTGCTCTGGGTCCCGGTTATCACAGCTCGTTTCTAACAGATGGCTCCTGCAACCAGCACAGCCTTTTCTCATGGTTCTCTATCTGAGAGGAAGGAAATTGAGATTCCACCCCAAATCCCAGCACATAGTTTGAGGATTCCCACATCTTCCAAGGATTAAGTCACCACATGTAGAGCCTAAAGTGACTTGAGGACTAGAGTGAAGACCCATTTATAGAAGGCTGTGTAGGAAGAACCACTAAGAGGTTAAAATCCTTTGTAGTTTGCCCCAAAGACATACTCACAAAGGGATTCCAAGAGAAGGAATGAAACAGAGCTCTGATGGTGAGGAGAAAGAAGAATCCAAATGACCTAAAAAGAGCATGTTCTTTGACTGGCAAATCAAAGTACCTCAATAAAAGACACAGCCTGCATCTAGCTACAGAGCAACCCATCTGTGGGTATTCAAAGTGACAGTGCTCACCAGTGGAGACTCAGCAGCCTTGCCAATACGCACAGGTCAAACCCACTGGGAAGAGAGGAGTGAATAAAGGGAATTGTCCCCTGTTTGAAAAAGCAGGATAGAATCACAGAATGGTTTGGGTTGGAAGGGACCTTAAAGATCACCTAGTTCCAACCCTTGCCCTGGGTAGGGACACCATTAGAATGATGCAAAAGGCTGAAATGAATGTCAGCACCATGAAGTGGAGTGACAACACTGAGCTTTCCAAAGAAATGTGAACATGATTATCTGAGGGGCTTTTGATTATGAGTTTGCTTGAAACTTTGCCACTATGCCTTCTAACTGCATTGCTCATAGAGAAAACATTCTATTCCCTACCCAAATAGACTGGATCCTGCTTCAGCAGGACTTCTGGTTATGGGAAGAGAAGGAAGGTCTATGTTCACAACACAGTTTGACTCAACGCTGGCTAATTTTGACAAGAAATTTCCTGATATTTTCTAAATTGTTTTCAAACCTTGGGAATATCTAAAATTATCTCCTAAAAAGTAGGAATACAAAAGCATAGAGCAGCATGACATTATTTTTGTAGGTGGAAGACAAGAGGTCAAAATTTATCCCTAATTTGAAATCAAAGTCAGTGGTTTTAAACCAGCGATGGGGTACCCAGCATTTCTAGACCACCCTGACTTACTCCTTCCACCCACCTATGAAGGCAAGATGTGCATGTGCTGGCAGGACTCACCAGTGTTTGTGAAGCCACGGACCATTTGCACCCTCTCACTGCCAACCTCAGCACAGAGGGGCGAAGTCCAGAGGAAGCAGTTGATAATACCACAGCATGATCACGCTAGTAATCCCAACAAGATAATCACAGATGTCGTGACCCACTTAAAAATGAGTTCATTTTCCAGATATCCAATTTCAGTGGCTTTTTAGGACATTACCCCCCTGAAGGTTTATGGGCAAATGAGTATTCAGCTTATTCTCCATCATTTTCTGCAACAGTAATGCTACGCTATAGCAAGTGTGAATCAGTACAGTCTTTAAGCCATCTAGTTTTCAGGATGAGGAATAACTTGCTTTGCTAATAACCCCATCCTCCTCAGGGTGTTGTATTCCCTAGGAGCCTAAGCACCACACTGCATTTTATGTTACCTTGCCAGTTGTGAATAAGAGGTGAAACAACAACCCCAACTCTTTATGCACACAAAAAATGATTTCTTAAATCAGTCATTCTCATTCCATCTCTTTTGCATGGGATGCAGCACCAAAGAGAGACTAAGGAATTTCAAAAGGAGGGAAAAATAAGAAATCAAGAGGCAGAAGGAGCAAGAACACAAATAAGTATGTTTTTCAACGAGTCGTCCTTGCAACTGTCCCCTGTTCAAAAGGACCAAACCATTCAGAGCATTCAGGAGATGGTGCAGATGGAAGGAGATTCAGAAAGATGGATGATCCCCTTAACCACAATGGAGCTTGTTTTCCATGTATCCATGTCAGTGTCACCAGGTGCCCATTTTAAAGTCAATTTAATGCAATGCTGAGGCTGACAGTGCTAGACTGGATTTCCTAATTCTACCTGTGCTGCTGGGCTGTTTTTTTCTTCTTTTTTTTCCCCAAAAATACAATCAGTGTGGAATTTTTTAATAAAAAAAGGAATTCCAAACACTTACTGTAACTATTTTGATTCTACTTCTAGTACAGATAAATTAAAAATGAAAGATCTGCTTGTTTGAGGGATTTTTTTCCAGTATTGGCTACTTCCTTTCCCTGTTGGGTAGCAATGAAAACCTATGTGTTAATTCCAAAATTTCTTTTACGCTGTATTTCTCTTGTCCTTTTAGAAAAGAACAAATAGAAATTCCTTGTAATTACTCAGAGAAAAACAGTGATAGTTGATTTAATTGTGCTTCCCCTCTTTGAGCCCCTTTCCATGCAGTGTGCTTTTGTATGACAGCAACCTCTGCAAGAAGAGCTAAACAAAAATGCAGGTTATTCCTAAATTAGCACTACCTTCTACCTCATTACCTTCTACCTAGGAGAAGATGATCTTTTCTTCATAAAAGATGTGCTACTAAATATAAGTTAACGACGATTTTGATCTCAGCTGATTACAAATTTGGCCTCTTCTCTAACAGTGACACCACCCTCACTGATACTGCTGCCCTCTGAAAGCCCATCTAGGCATCTGTCAATCACATCCCAATTTAAGCCATGTATACAGACTGTCCCATGCTCTGCTTACGTGAGAGCAGGGGTGAAGGTTCTCCAGATTTCTTGAAGGAATGCTAATTTAACAGTCTACCTCAACTAACGAAGTAGCAAGACTTTTAAAAACACATTCTTAAGCTAGACACATTACAGTATCCTATTTCCAAACGATTCCAATTCACCAATTATGTGGGTTTAAGCAGTCACAACCCAAACCAGCTTTGGCACACCAAAGTTTACAATCTTTCAGTGTTCCAGTCTTTGCCTGAGATTTATTAGTGCTTTGCACCTCCCAGGACTTGGCTCACAGGCCTGGGTATCAAAGGAAGAGAGCAGAAAGACACAGCAGCGCTGAAGTACAGTTGATATTCCATCAAGGAAAGCTGAGTGCTGTTTCAGGCGAGCCATGGTGACTTATGAAACTGCCAGAGAGCAGGAAGAATTAAGGGGAAGAAAATAGGATTTTCTTTTTCTTTTAAATTGCATTTCACTCCTTCACGTACCATTAAAAATTCCTTAATGGGAGCCCCTTCCCTTTTCAAAATGGCCTTTGTTGGAAGCATTTGCTTACAGCAGCAAACACCCCCAGAAGCACACACTCCAGCACTTTACAGCGAATGCTTTATTCCCCCTCTTTCCAGCCCGAACCACCAGCCTGGTCATTGCTTCCCACTTCTCCCCAAACCACTTTCAGAGAAGAGAAGGAAAAACACACACACAAACACGGGGTGAGTGATCCTTCCCAGTTTTGACTGTGTGTGGTAACGAAAGCCTGGCCCAGCCTTTCCGTGCGAGGCGACGGGTCTGCTCCAGAACACAAATCCGCAGGGCTATGGCAGGTTCTGCTTTTTCCAAAGCGATCTCCCCAGCTGCAGCACATTACTTGTGGCAACTTTTCTTGGATCTTAAATGGGTTTTGAAGCCATGCTGTCAGCTGCCTTCATGTCACCCCACTATATTATGATTGAATCTCCTGTTCCTTTTATAGAGTTGTTCTCTCCTAATAAAACACTAACTGCTGGTCTGAAAGTCGGCTTCGGGACCACTGCTCACGGTCTTATGATAACCTCCTGCTCCGCTCCTTTCTCGGCTTAAAAAGTACGCTTGTGAAATGTGGATGGCCGAGACTGTTCTTAAATATGCATATAGCCAGGCCCAGAAATTTGCTGTGTTTATACAATATCTTGACCCCACCCCCATTTCTAGTTATTTTAAGAGCTCATACTTCTGAACTGGGCAATATTCCTGAACACATGAAAGAACACACAGAGTACAAACAGCTATAAATGAATATCTGCAATTCATTGCGGCAGCCGCCTACAAAGGTGATACCTTCAAGCTGTTTGTCAGAATAAACTAGCAAAAAAGCTGTTACTTGTCAACTTTTGGATAAGATACATTGCAAAACAATATTCATTTTCTCTGGCAAACGCAAAACCACGTTTTATAGGTGTGAACTATTTCCAAACTTCAAATCTGCACCGTAAATGAACTGCGAACGGGTAGAAAAACACTCCAAGTACAGTTGCAAAGAGGCAAATGACTTCAAATGCACAGAATTAAAATAATCACAGTTTATTTTTAATACATTTAAAAACTAAAAATATTTTCACCTTCCATTCTACTGCATTTGAACAGAATCCATCAACAAGAGCTTATAAATCTGTTATTCTTAATGGGTTTCATGCCAATGTTGGGTTTAAAGTCATGAGGCTAAAAGAAAAACTACATTCCTGGGGCATAATGCTGCACAGTTAAAAAGAAATGCTTTGCTGAAATCTAACTTGACAACATTTGTTGTTAGGATTTCCAGGACTTTCATCAGGGATGTTTCTCAAAGAACCCAGTCTCTCAGAAATTGTTTTTGTCGTGTAACAGACTCGACTATTAATGAGAAAACAGTAAGAAGCTTTAGCGTCCTAATGGATACTAAATGACCTGGAGGATCTGAAACACTTACGTGCAGAAAAAATACATACGTGTAATTCAAATGCTTGTTAGCTGGGATGCAATGTATTAAATGAGAAAACGAAATACGTGTGAAAAAACAACAGCATTTTACGCCTTAACAATCACATTAACATTGCACATTAAAAAAAATATCATACCCTGTGTAATGTGACTTTTACAAATCAGAAGAAAATCAGGTCATAATAGTAGATAAATATGCAGTGCCTGGAAGCCTCTGTATGTCCTCAAGACAGCGAGGCTACAAGCAAACACTGACATTTGACACAGATACAGCTGTTTAAAATATGTCTTCATCCTACTCAGATGGAGATAAAGACAGAATAAAATTCAGCCAGAATAAATGTAAAGTTAAAAAAAAAAAAAAAAGTAATCTAAAACCAGATGCTGCCGAACGTGCAAAAATGAAGATGCAAATGCAATTTTGCAAACCTGGAAGGAAACCCCCGTGAGCGCTCACACTCGGTCCACTTTTCCTAAGGAGCTCACAAAGGTTGGTCAAAATCAACAGCAATAAATATTTTGAAGGAGGAAAATTCTGTAAAGTCTATCCATTTGACTTTCTGAAATGGTGCAAAAATGTTACCTACTCCCTGTACAGTTATTAGTCTCCGTAATGTAACATAACAGATACTTTCTAAATCCTTTTAGGCCTTCTCCCCCTCACTGGAAAGATCATCATTTTTTTATTTCAAAGTGGATTTAATAAAGAAAAGGAGTGCTGTTAAAGTAATACGTGAGGCTTTGACATTAAGCAGTGCAACCCTGCAGAGTCGGCAAGAACAGGGTCTCTAATCTCCAGTGATTTATAGAGGGCTCTTCCTTCATCTCTGCACTCAGGGAGGGCCAAAAAGTTTAGAGACAGGCTGGCGTCCCCCTTACTCCACACCGCCAGCTCCTGCTGGCCAGTCTGCCGGCAGAAACCTTTAACCACTTCGCTGCTGGCTTCCCTGCACCCATTAAAAGGGGTTTTATTTATTTGTATTTATAGAACAAAGTGATCTCAGAGTTAAGTAATGCCTAAGGAGGTAAATGTTTATGTCTGTCATCAGAAATTTATAAGCAGAGAAGGAGAAGCTAATAGGCAGAAAGTAAAGACCAAAACTATGTAGTGCTTGATGCTCATCTAAGTAAGCTCTGAAAAGCTCTGAGTAGAAACACATCTTAATTAAAAACTTACAAATATATACAGTTAATTTTAAAGCTAAATAACTGACTTGCAGATACCAGACAGCCTATCACCAATTGGAGAAAAATGTTTGCCTTATAATGGCTGAATGTTACACAAAAGTTCAAAGAATATGTTTCCAAACACAAATGCAAGAAGCTATTAAGCTCTTGTCACAAGACAGAAATATCTCATTTTAATGGATTTCAAATTCATCATTTTTTGGGGAAATGACCAGTTACTTTTGCACTGTAAAAACACAGAAGCCTCTGCTACTAATCTGAAAAACGAAACCCAGTTCTAATTGGAACTCAGTACTGGGAGATTCACATCACCACCAGGAATTCAATTGGGTCAAGAGGATTAGATGTACAAAGAATAAAACTTGAGGCCTCAGTGAAGTCATACTCAGGCACTCAGTCACCTTGCCCTGCACGGGTGACCCCACAATGGAGATTATAACCAGGTGCCTATAAAGTCAGGCAATGTGTAGGGTCAATGTACACATCTGTACCTTGTGAGTCTCCTCTTTATTTAGGCTCTAAGTTCTTCACAAGAGCAACTGCCCTTTTATTCTGAATTTTTACTGTACCTTTTAAGTGAAACCTTGGTCTGCAATGAGCTCTTTCAGGAAAGCTGAGGATACAAATAAAGAGACAAACCCACAAGGCAATAGCAACCCTGCAGCCTTCAAGAAACCCTCTAGTGTCAGCAGCTCTGCTCCTGCACACGTAAATACAATCCTGATGTGTTTCAATGGAAATTATATGGACACATAGACCAGATACAGGCCCGTTTGAGATGCAATGGGTTTAATTAAGCCTTTCTCCACATACACACTAGATGGACCATTTATAGACTCTCTTCTCCTCTACCCAGAATCCTGGCAATCCAACATAGCAGGACTCCATATAAGAACAAGAAAATCAAGCTAAAATTCATCACCATGTCAATAGGTTCTGACGTTCCCATTTGGAGGAACACACAGAGAACCCATGAAACACGTGCAGAACTGCCCTGCACTCTTCCAGACCCATGAAGGTAGCAATGGTATCTTTTAGCTGCCGCTACTTGTACTGGAAACTTTCTGGCCAGCTGAAGCTGCCCTTGAAAACTGACCCTTGTACAAGCATGTGTTGGATGTTCTAGCTTTTTATATTCATGCAAAATTAGCCTAAATTGTCTTCCCTAAAAGGCTGGGGAATGGAAATACTGACATACTAATTTCACATTCATTAACTGGCATACTGCAACCTATACAAACTATTGGCCATCAAGAAGCATTATTTTGAAGTTTGCTGGATTTTCTTTTGAGTGACAGAGCTCACTCCTTACCTCCTTGTGCCCCTGACAGTCAGGCTGTGCCACCACACAAATCTTATTAGCTGCTGGGACAGAGCACTGAGTGTTTCTGTAGGTTATTATTGGGGAGGTGGGGTGGGGTGGGGTGGTTGCAAAACATTCATTATTCTACTTCTAGCAAAGGGCAATCCTTTGTTTTATTTTTACTTCAGATTCTTTCTGTTTAATCTGCTGAACAGATGCAACTTAAAACAAAAATTAACTTAAGACTTAAGAAAAGATAATCATACGATGCTACTTGATCACACAGGTTTTCTGTAGGCTGTTTCATGATGCTACATGCTACATTCTAGATGTATCAACGCATACTCATCAGGGCTTTCAGAAGCGTGCGTGTGAAGACCCACAATGACTGGGTTAGAAAGCACGTACCACGATGCTCCTTTTCTTCCTGTTTAGGAGAAAACAGCATCTGACCCGGCTGGGTACCAGCCATGCTGTACAACCAACAGCTCTCTTACAGAAGAGCCCACGTATGAAAGGGGTTTAAAAGCTTCGGGTAAGAATCATTCTCATGCAAGGAATGATTTAGAATGGTGTCATTAGTCACCTTTACAGCTTATTTTAAGACATGTCTTTCTTCGAGTTGATTTGCACCCTGGAGGCAGCACAGAGGCAGACACGAACTCTTGAAGAAGATGGAAGAGAAAAACCACTATGGACAGTAGGAAGAGGTGGACTCATCACACCAGTTAGGTCATTCCTCTCACCACCTGAGCATGCACACAACCGGCGGCAGTCCAGGCCCCCATCCT
>JBCJKH010023205.1:544-26587 GCA_039877255.1 Loriculus beryllinus | reverse complement strand
GTCCTACCGAGGTCTGACTGTACTTCAGATGTCAAAAAAATATGAATAGGTGGTCTTAATGTTCTCCTCTGGTGTTATATCTGTCTATAGAGAATATAGCTTACAACAGATTAGAAGCAATAGAGGACTTGACATATACTGAGAGAGCAGTAAGAATGATGCTTGTTGACATTATCGGCTGAACCTGTAGGGGAATTTTCCTTTTTCTTTTCATTCTTTCTTCCACTCTTTCTTTCTGTGAATTTTGCTTATTTGTTCTCATATGCCTTGTTCTTTCTACTTCAAATTCTAGTTTCTCTATCAAAAATGGCTTTGTCAATCTAGGCATTTTGCGCACACCTATCTATACACGTCCTTGTGTGGTAGTCATTGCTGCTCTACCCAAATGGCTCACAGGACTGCCTATCTTGGGTGTTTAAAGAATATTTATTTACAAAGAGCTTGTGTAATTCTAATTCATGCTTATACTGCCTAGTTAGGAATTCACTGAACTAGACTGCCTGAATTTCTGTGCACCAGTATACCGTGGTCCCTCTGCACTTGAGACTTCATGTGAAAAAGGTTTGCAGCAAATGCAATTACATACTGAATAGATTTGTGTTTATGTCCACTTCACACTGCTTTGGGGATGCACCCTTATGTGCGAGTAGTCTGTGATCCTATGCAAATGCCTTTCACATGAAATGATGAATTCACCTCTTAAGCAAAAGAAAAAAATCCTGATTTTCAGTCTTTTATAGCAGTGTTGCAAATAAAGCAATCCTCGTGAAAGATGGATTACTGCTGAATGAGTCATGGAAATTCCTACCAAAGGTTTGTGAAATCTGACTATGCAGTGGACTGGGGGAGAAGGAGAGGATATTTCTGCTGACATGTAATGTCTTGATCCTATCTCATTTTTGTTAAGAACAATTTCTGTGGTTAGATGCCCAAAACAGAGCTTGCAGACATGTAGATTTCGTAACTTCCATTGGGAAATTGCATCCTAGTATCAGGATCTGGCTCTCCGTAGCACACATTGACCTTAGTATTGAGAATGTCACCTGGGTCCTGTTAACATGAGTTTATAAATGTTGCTTTCAGAGCCTGACTCCAGAGATGATATTATAAATGTGCAGTGGATGGAATATTACTGCCTTGTCAGCTTTAGATTTAAAAAATACAGCATGAGACATACTAAAACCTGGGATGAAACCTGCTCCTCGCTACTGGTGCGTTCAGTACTGTTTACACCAGTAGGCGTCAACAGCATGTATTGGACTGTGCTATACTGTCCCCAGTTCACGGCATGTTAAATACAAAGTAGATTCATTATTTGGGCTTGCAGGCACAGACAAGCCCTGTGGTTCCTTCTCTGTCTGTGGTACAGTCTGGTTCTTAGCTCTGCCCCTCAGGGTCTCTGTAAGAACTGACTCTAAGCTGGTTGTGAAAGAGACTTCAGGCTGCACCGCGTTGTCATTGGACTTGCACTGAACTGTACCTAGTGCTGTGTGTCTTGGCTGGAGTTCAACACCGTATGTTGTTGGAATTCATGGGCAACATATCAAGATGATGTGAGGACCCAGAAGACAAATTTGTTAATACGCAGTCACAGGACATAGGCACTGCTTTGTATTAGTACGGTATGAATCCGTATTCAATGCTCCCCCAACTGTTAGTATACAAGAGCAACCAAAAGACTGATTTTCCAGTGTGGATGCTTTAAAAAGGTTTGAAAAGGAAGGACTATAATATAGGGCTACAGAGTTTCTGGTTTTCTGAACCCGATATATCAGTAGGTCACTGGAGAAGAAAATTTGGTACAGTTTCAAAGATGGCACTCTGAAGTAGATGGTAGGTGTGCAGTATTGTGCCATTTCAGCTCATGCACAATATGGCACAGGCTGGAAGACAGGAGATACATGTATGAGGGCATATGTGATATGCCATCATCTTGGAGGATTGTTCTTTTATCTGAGGCAGGAACTGTAATCCTGTGGAAGTGCTGAAGGAAATCTAAATTGTGAAGAGTTATTGGCATTCTGTAAAGTAGGAGTATGCCTAACATGCCATAACAAGAAAAGGTAACACAGAACTGTAATTAACACAATGTTATTTTTAATTCATAAAAATACTGTTTATAGAGCTGCAGTGAAAGAATCTGACTCTTAATGAAGATTGATTGCAAGTCAGACTTTGCCTTTCGTTCTGCAGATTTTTGTTCACTACAAAAAGAAAGTGAGCTGGGAGTGAGATCATTGTAGCACAGAGTCCCTTGAGTATCCTCTCTTTCATCACAGCCAGGGGTACTTTGGCCTCACCCAGCTCAGGTGTTACAGCATATAAGGTTCATGAAGTTTTCTCCCTGAATAGGACCTGCTTCTCCTCACCCATCAGCCCTGTTCACTGCAGCGCAGTAGGTAATAGCCCTTCCATCAGACTGCTGCCTCAAATCAGCTTGATAGAGCTCCAGGTCTTCTGCACAGAGCAGCACAGATCAGTAGGGCTCAGCAGGGTTAGTCTGTCTGAACAGAGCATGTATTTTGGCACAGGACATTTCCAAAGCACTATACAGCCTCTAGGGACAAGTGGAGAGGCTCCCAAATTTCTGCCAGGTCACACCATCCGCATCCATATATTCAAGTCCATACAAAGCCACAGACTTTGTGGGGCTTTGTGTGTTGCATTTTTTTGCTACAGGTTACACGGAACTTTTGTGGAGAGCTGAGAGCAGGGGCTGCTGTGGGAAAAGTGAGCCAGCAGAGCATTTTGTAGACAGCAAATGACCAGGGCTCCTCATAGGTCCCCTTTTTCCCTTCCAAACAGATGTGGGTGGGATGGGCAGCCCTGTCTTGCAGCCTTCCAGCCTTCCTCCCATGGGCAGCACCTTCACTGACCACCATGGTGATAAGAGATAGTCACACGGAGTCACTCCTCCTCTGCTCCAGGTCCACCGTGCTTCCCAGCCTGTTTTGACTACAGGTTAATGAGCAATCATATGATCACTTCAGCAGTTTGCAGAGGACAGCCCCTTCAGGAGCAACGTAGGGAAGAAACTTACTGAAGCAGGAAGAAGTCTTGCTCAGCTGAGCAGTAAGAGAAAAAAACCCACATTTTGCTATAAAAGGTATGCAGCACAAAAGTTGTGCCATCCTTCATGTGTCAGACAAAGAAAGTGAATATATTCCTGTCAATTCTTGTTTGAAGTATTTCCAACAAATTCACTTACACTCTTGTACTGCCATAAACAAATGTATAAATATCATCTATTATTTGGCGCACCGTGCAAGGGTCCCTTCCCAGGTCTTGTGAAGCCATGTTCTAATCACACCACAACAGTTTTCATTTCACTTTACTGCTAATTAAAACTGCAATATTGTATAGCAGTAAATTTTACTGATGATCAAAACTGTTTGTATATCTTGTCACATAACCTATGCATTCTCAGGAAACGAGAGTGCTTGATTCTGCCTTCAGATGAGACTAAATTTGAAGGAAACTTGAATATCAAATGACACAAGTTAAAAAATGTGAGACAAGATTCAGAAGGAAAGAGCTTTTCAGATCAGCAGTTGAAAGTAGAGCTGGATGAAACTATTGTATCAAACATTTCTTCAAATACAGGCAAAGTTTTGACTGAGGCTTGTCTGTACAAAGAATAAATTGGAGCAGAATTATGACTTCATGTGGAAAGTGAATCTGGGTTGAAGTGAGACCCAGAATCTGCTTTGCACTTTGAAATGGGACTGATCTGAGCAGTTTGTTCTCACCCCTGCAAGGGCCACCTTGCAGCACTGACCTCCCCTGAACTCTCAGGGTGTTTGAAGAGCAGGGCTCTGGTCTCAGTGCTGTGTATCTGCACACCTCTGCTGAAAACCACGTCAAGGGAAATGCAGGAGGGGTTCAAAGCCCAAGTGAATGGAAACAATCAAACAACTGACTTGGGTTTTTTTTTTCCCATAAAGCACCATAAACTGAAACTGCTGAAGTCTGCACGGGAGTAATTAAAATGCTATATACCATGTGTTTCAGAGACTATCTGTATTTTCCACTCTGCTGCTAGTATCTGGTAAGATCAATCCCTAAATGCTGACTGCCATTCAGTTTTGAAGCAGAGAAGCCTTGAATTCATATCCTGATTTGATTTGGGGATTGCCTGGGGAATTAAAAATCTGGGCCTTTTTCTGATGTGTAGGTTTGCTGTTCCTTGCCAGGCCATCATTGTTCCCTTTACTTTGTTCAGGGTTTATGCAGTTTGCATATAGTTGAAAGGTGAATTCATCCCACTTTCAGCAACTCTTTCAGTTTTTCTCTCCAGAAGTTGTGTGCTCTCATGCTGCATTTTTTTTCACTGTGTATATTTAAAAAAAAAAAAAAGAAAAAACAGTGCAATGTTGGCAGGGCTCTAAGCTACCCTCTTAAAAGCAAGGAAGAAATTTTGAATTAAGAGTAACTCAGTATGGTGTGACACTGTCCTCAGTTCACCCCATTATTCCTGTGTGTTGTGGCACATATGGCATTAGTACAGTGTGTGAGATTCCCTGCAAAGCTAAGGAGAGGTAGGTTGATTTAAGGACATGGTTTCCAGCCAGATTTTCAGCTTTAACTTTAAATTCCTTTGTGTTTGGGGAAGAGAATTCTGAAGTAGATCTTAAATGCTCTTTCAAAGAGGTTTTTGTTGTTTGTGGTTTGTTTTTTCTCTTCTAAAAGCTTCAAATGACATTGGCTACTGGACTTTTAGCTGCAATTATTTCAGAAAAGAGGCGTCTAATGTGTGAGATGTGGTGCCCTTTAGGAAACTCAAGATATTTGTTTGTCTTGGTGACAATGGCAGTCTTTCATTAAATGCTGTCCCTGACATGAACAGAAGTGCCTGTGAGTAGAGCACTATCAACGGGACAAAATGTCTGTTTTGAATCCCGTGGTAGTACTCACATGTTGAATATAATTTTGACCAAAAGGACCATCAGTTACTCTGATCTTCAGGAGCTTTCTGTTGTATTGCCAATAATGTGCTCTTTTAAAGTTAACATTGCAGCATTTTGCTCAAAGACATTTAAACGCAGAATAAGAGGTCCTGACACTTGGAAAGTGGCTAGAAAGGTTACCCTTGTCTGAGAGAAAAATATCAAATTATATATATCTGCATTTGAAATATTTAAGATATGCAACAAACTGCTCAGAAGTGAATGAAACTATCCATAGTAATCATCTGGTGAATACTTTCAGCAGATTATTTATTTATAAATATAAGAATATTTAAGAAAATGAAGTATTTTAAGACAGAATAAACAAAACCATTTTAGCCTAATAAATTCCGACTGATCCTCCCAGCTCTAACCCAAAGGGACTGTATATTCTTGTAAGAGTCTTCCACTTCAAATCAGTCTTTAAGCAGGTAAGAGTTTTATGCCGTGAAATACCACCTAATGATGTGTTTAGGATACAAAAGCTAATGGAAGAGTAGCAATAGCGGCTTTAATTTGTCAACAGCTTCCCCCAGGAGAGTTTCATAGGGGCTGCAAATACCCTAGTCATTTAAATGCCTTATTTACAACTGCAGTAGGCACTTGTATACACGTTCTCTTAAAAACATTGCTGCCTATTGCAGTCTCAGTTGTTCACTGGGATTGCCACTTTTAGGAATCTTGATGCCTAGTTCTATGGTGCTTTTGTTGATGCCAGTAATTGCCCATCAGCTTTTTAGGCTTCTTAAGAATTCCATAGTTTTCTGGGATCTTTTTGTAGAAGTTTACAGTTACGTGGAAAGGAAATGGAATATTAAAAGAGAATGCATCACTTCCTGCCTTATTTGGCATAGGTCCAGACCCACAAAGGACCCAGGAAGTTGTAATTTGATGCTAGAAAGATAAGAATAACAGATATGAAAAAGTGAAAGCTCCCTTGGACTCCAAGCAAAGTTACGCAGAGCAATAAAAGACGCAGGTGATGGATTTTTTAAGGCCTGACAATAACATTGTCCATTATTGCTGAAAAGTCACGTGTAGGGTGAAAAAGGCAACTGTTAACAGAGCACAGCAACATTACACGAGAACCAGTGCCAAAAGGAATAAAATGGTGTGTCAAACTAAAATTTTTAGGGGAATGCAGGGAATAACCCACATTATAATTTGGCTGTGAGCTATGAGGCTAACACCTCTTCTCATATGCAATATGAATTGAGCCTTTTAACAACTGCAGATGGTCAGGACCTGTATTTCACTTGTCTGAGCCTGTATTTCTGCTATATATTGCAATTAATTTTTTTCCTTTTTTTTCTTTTTTTTTTTTTTTTTTTTGTTTCTGTGTATCTCTTTCACATAAGAGGCACCTAGAGTGCAATGCGGCTGCCTGGTCATGCTTGCATGTGCATCTGTGTCCAACAGCAATGCTCATGACCCAGTGCCAGCAGCATGTTTCAAACACCTCATAAAGCTAAAAAACATCCAAATTAATGTAGATACCAGTAGAAGTGCTACATGCCCCTTTTTACCGGGGCGCATGATCTGCATTGGCCCTGTTCTCCACACTGGCTCCATCTCCTCTATTGGGGCAGCAGCCAGAGGCGTGGGCAGGGGCTGGGACTCATTCTGTTTGCAGTTTGAGGGGACCACTGGGGTTTGAGGGTCCTCTGAAGAGAGCAGTTATACAACATGGAGTACAAAATGAGGGATAGAGATTCTTGCCACTTTGAGGCGGAGAAAGGAGAAGGACATAGAAGGTCAAGGATCACCTTACTATGAGGTGATCCCAAGCCCTCCAGCAAGAGCAAAGCCCCTAAAGATGTTGGGACCAAGAGGAAAAAACCCTCATCCCTTCACAAAGTTCCCCTGTCTCCTTGACCTGCAGGATTTTCTAGTAAGGTTCAGCATTTGGGCAATTACTGATAATTTTTTGGATTCATGATCATAAAGGACTTAAACTGTATTAAAAACAGGAAGAAACAGGCACAATAAATATGATCTAGATTTTGTGGATTAAACTTTTCATTGGGTGACATGTTGAAACATAATTTATTTGAGTGAAAAGGTTTGGTTGGAAAATATCATTTTGAAAGTTTTAAAGAGGCATCCTGTCAAAATAGTCTGTTTTCATATTGCTTAAGCAGAAACAGCTCTTGGTTTCAAAATTTAAGCTAATTGGAAGGAAAACTCCTATAAAACAAATAAATGAACATGTAAAAACATCAGCACTGGGAGGAAGTGATTTGAAATGACCGAAACTAAACATTTCAGTTAATATGATCCTTTTTATTTTAATTAGCCCATGACGTAAACTTTTCTTCATTACTTGGGAGAAGGAAAACTTTAAAATCTTAGAAGTCCTTACAGGATAGGGAATTCATTTCCCATGCTGTGCTAAGACATAACCATACAGCACTTTCTTATATTTATCTTCCCATCTTTCTGTGCAGGATAAGCAGGAATATAAATCTATAAGTGAAGAGACAGGTTAATATAAATGGTTTGAGTGAATCTCTTCTCTGATCATTTTTTCCTTCCCTTGCTTGATGTCACCGTATGAAAAATCTCCCACCACCACCAAAATGTATGGTAATAGTTCAAAACAAGATTGAAAAATTTCTAAAAGTTGAACTGGAAGCATTTTTTTGAGAGTTTACTTGGAGTATTTTGTGTTTTAAAAAGTTTAGGGGAGTTTTATGACAGATAACTTATTGGAACTCTATGAACATGGAATTAAATGGAAGCTGAAAAGTGACAAACAGGGAAAAGAGAGAGCATATAATTTTAGAACACATAAAGGTAACTAAATTTGAAAAATTGCATTAGTATATCATTTTCAGTATGTAAGCCATTAGAGAAAAAGTGTAAATTACACCTTGTAACAAAGTAAAAATGTTTTCAATGTTTAAAGGTAATTTTGTATTACTGCTACTATTACTTAAACTCTTAGCTCTTATAAATATCTAAAGACAGGACCCCTGGTGATATTACCTGTGTCTTAGGCAAAGAGCAACAATTTCAATTCCATTCAACTACATTTGTATTTTGCCAAGTGCTATCAAGCACTGAGTTGCATAATTTGCTATCTAAGTGAAATAGATATTTTTCATGCTGCACATTTATCACTCTCCTGTGGGCCTCGTTACTGACAATCAAATCATAAAAGGTGTTCAAAATTGTCATGATGCACTTATTTTCTCATGATATTTGATACAAATAGTTTCTTCTACAAAAATGGCCTTTTTTAACCGTAGCATTTTAGAGTAGTTCTTAAAGAAACAGAATGCAGTTGGGTTTTAGCAGATCCTACATAGGCATTTAAAAAAAAAGAGCTTTTCATAGTTGATCCTATTTCTAAATATATCTCTGGAGTTTTGTTTGTAGGTAAGGAGGGATTTGTTCTCAGTGTAAGCTGATAACATAGCAAAATAAAAATATAGGGGAAATTCTATTTGTATCTGGAAGACTTGAATTAATTTTTTTTTCTTTTCCATCTTTTAATATGAACTCAGACACTGCAGAAGGTGATTTTTAATTCATAGAACAGTAGCGGTACCAGAAGCTATACTAGCTATAGCATGTGCACTACCCCCAAGTATACAATAAGATTTTGCAGAGAATCATCACAAGATCATTAATTCCCTTTGAACCCTCACTGATGGGGCTGATAAGCCAGCACTAAGAATTTCTCCTAAGCTGAAGTAGAGAACATTAAACTTATTTCGTATGAAGCCACTTCGCCTTCAGGAGCAATGTTTGTGCCAGTGATGGGGGGGGAGGGGGGGGGGAAAGAGGTATCTGGATATCTACAGAGTACTTTAAACTGGCCATTGCAAAGGTCAGAGCTGGCTCTGGTTTTAAAACAACATGCAACAGTTCCATCCCCAAACCGAGGTAACAATTCACCCAAATAACTTGTTAGGCAGCCTTGGAGTATCTTATCATATTGTGCAGTAGACCCAACAGATCCCTCCTTGAGCAGGCAGTGTCCTTAAAAAAGAAACGAAGGAAGCAGCATGGCAGGAAGATGCCTGCCTGCTTTGTGAGTTTTCACTGCATTTTAAGCAAGAGACATCTTGAGGTTTGTGCTTACCCAAATACTTCTGCTTGCAAAAGCAAAGCCCATAAACATTTGTTTAAGGCTGCCCTGACATACCGAGTCTTTAAACTTTTCACTGCTGCTGCTTGTGAGACATATCAAAATGTACATATTTTTTCCAAGATTTTATTCCCTGCACCCTTCTCTATGATTTGATGTGCCAGTTAAAAACTGATGGTCTCTAAGGCTGTGATGGAGATAGGTGATTCGTGGTAGAAATACGACACCGCTGACCTCATGCAAAGGAACAGCTGATGTTACAGTGAGAAGATGCCGGATATTTATTTGTAGGTATAGGGGAGAAATATATTTGTTAGTGAAATGGAGCTTGCTGCAGAGTGCATAAAGGTGAATTATTTGTCAGAAGACTGAAGGAGGTTTATGCAATATAGTATTATTGAGCAGGGCTATTAGCAGAGTGAATTGCTATTGTGACATGCCATTAAATTGTTTTTAGTGTCCACAAAGGTATCATTCTGGAGCAGGCTTGGTTAGTAACAAAGTTATATATTTACTGGACAGCAGCAGATCTCGGAGTAAAAATAGTCTACCTGACCATAAAGTACAGTCAGAAAGAGAGGAGTCGGGTGCTGGAAAATGTGACCTTTTGCACTGCTTCCCAGCGCTGCTGAAGTAACCACAAGCAGCTTCCTCTAACACACACAACCCACAAAACTAGGACTTTGAACCTTCTGCCTCCTGTGCAAAGAGGAGCCCCCATGACACAGCCTGTGAGGAGATGACAGCCAGAGCCACACAGAGGGTTGGCTCCGTGTGCTGCTGGCTGCCGCTTTGTATGCACGATGCCTTCCAGCACTTACATATGGCACATCAGCTTCACCACCCTGTCAACCACCTTATGACAATGAGTCCAGGCCCATCCAGTCTTCTCTCTGCTTCAGTCAGGAGCACTGTGAGTTTCTGTGGATTCCTCCAAATCGCAGGCAAGGCTTGGTTCAAGCTCAGGACGGCTGCATGGGCTCCTCTGACTGACAGCGCTGCTGTCTTGCTGAGCTTGTAGTCATCCACACTTCGTTCTTTCCTTGGTCATTTTTGGACCAGAGTTCATATAGTACATCTTTTGGATGTTGTAAAAGATGTTAATAATCTTTGTCATGGCCTCACACAAAAGGTAACAAGCAGAATAAGCTGCTAGTAGAGAATAAGGTTAGAGAAGCCAGAGGCACATTAGGACTGATTACAGTGTTCCATCTTTAACTTTGGAAAGCGTGTAACATCACAGCATTCAACCAAATGCCTTTAATTTAATCATATTTATATTCTGATTGGGAAAAGCAGAAAAAAATGCCGGGACTAACCTATTAATTTAACAATGGAAAAAATAAAGAAGGAACTCTTGAGATATTTTTTTGGGAAAGGAAGAAAAAAAAAAAAGATAATTAAGTATAGCTATATATATATAGTTACACAGAATAAATGTTTTAGAACATAAATCAGTGAAAGAAAAGTAATAAATAATGCATGGTGAAAATGTGATAATGTTTATTAAGAAGCAACAGCCTTGTCATCTTCATTTTCTTGTTCAGTGATTCTCCCCTCAAAGGGTTCACTCATTTGGGACTCCCTGCAATTTAGCCTGAGGCCACTCTCTCTAATTCTTGGTTGGAAATATACCTGCTTTGCAAAAATAAGTTAAAAGCAGAACAACTGTGCACACTGAAAGTCTCTCCATTAAGCTCCTTAAAGGCCAGACAGTGAATTTTGTGCTCTTGTTGCTGTGGAAATCTGGAGACAGACAATAGTAATCCAGAGAGAGAGGCAAGGAGAAGGGGAAGAAAATGTGTGAGAGAGAAGACCTGAGCCAAGGCTGTTGGGCTGCAAACCTCTTCCTTCCACTTAGTGCTTTTCTGACCTGAGACGTGACATAATCTTCACTACACCTTTCTTTCCTGACCTGTAGAAAAAGCTTTCTGAACCTGTAATAGTGAGCACAGCCTGTGCTTTTACACACAAGGGATGTAAGTGCGAAACATCCCTTCCTGCCTTGTGGGAGGTCAGTGTATCACCATAGGAAAGCCCTGCTCCTGTACAGGTGGGAACTGGCTCTGCTGGCACTAACTGAAGCCTGAGGACTTGCATTACCTGAGAAGTGAAGGTCTAGGAAACAGCTCAGTAATGCAGAATATTATTATTCATTGAAGCATGTAATTGTTTGTAATCAGGCACCTTTGCCCTTCTTCCTTCTTTGTCTAATCTTTTGTCCCTAGCCAGAATAATGAGGAAATTTAGACTACCAGTTAAAGAACTTTAGTACTGATCATTTGCAGTAGCTAAAACAATATGTTGATGTTAGTATGCTGTGACATACATACAAGCTGCTTAATTAGAGTTGCCATTTAATCTGTTTCTGTTCATTCATTTGCACTTGACTAATATAGGAAAGAAAGTATACCCACCTAGCTTTAACAAACACAAGCAAATCTTTGTAGGGAGGAAACTAGAGCGTAACGATGATTTGTGCACAGAGCAGGCTCTAAACTTGTACCTTCAGTAACAGATGTGGATGCAAAGAGGGATCCACAACTGAACATGTGTTATTGTGCACAGATGTAGGTTCTCATTTCTAACTGTCTCCCGCAGTGGGTAGCACTAGCTTGCCAGTATATTTATGCTTTTATTATTTACTGAAGCTTTCCACAGGATATTCGTTCTAAATTATCCTTCAGTGGTTTATTAGAGTCTATGAGATTTTATTTATCAGCCCAGCAAGGAATTAGCAAAAGTAAAAAATAGTCATGGTGTTCATTATGCTGTAAGTAGATCAAGAAGATAGCTTGGACATTAGGTAGAGGGTAGATACGTGCTACGGAGGTAAAACAAAACTAGGAAGAGTCCTTTATCCTGTAGAGCAATGTAAAGAGGCCCTGAAAGGGTGAAATTACATTTACACTCCCTCTAAGCCCCCTTTATTGCCCATGCAGAATTCACATCTCTTTTTCTCAATAAATGAGATAACATTCATAGTAAAACTTACTTTACTTCCTACTGTACTTGATATAGCTGATAAGGGAAATGTTCAAAGCTTTGAGTAATGGAAGAGCCGAGTGCAACACATGTCTATACAAACACCTGTGCACCTGCTCTGCTCCCTGAGTCATTAATGCAACCGTTTCTCTGCAAAACAGCAGTGCTAGCTGTCGGTAATGAACTGAGAGCCAAAAAGCAGGCAAGTTTTTTCTTGTGAATGTATGTGGAAGCTGGAGAAGAATTAATACTGCTGTGCTACAGAAGAAGGAGCTAAAAGTACATTTAAAAAAGCAAAGTCAGCACAGGAGCAATTTTCAAGACAAAATTCTGACGGCAGCCTTTGGGTACAGGGAGAGGAGAACATCCATGGGTCTCTCTTGGACACAGTGTCCATTCCCAGTGAAATGACTCAGTGACTGCCCTGCTCCGGACATTTTTAGTCAGGAAAGGTAAAATGTAATTGTTTTTACTTCTGGTTTTCAGTTAATGACAGAAGCAGAAGTACCTGTAGTGCTACAGAAGATCATGTTCTCAGCCTAATCAGAAGTGGGAGTGCTTGAAACCCCTAACTGCTACTTTTAGCTCAACTTGCAAACTCAAGGAGACAGTTTAGATGAGTACATGTGAACTCCAGCCCTAGGTATTTGGAAGCTTCACCTACCACAAACAAAAAAGTCATGTTAGAAACTCAGGAGAAGCTGAAAACCTTCCAAGGGTAAAACATGCAGATAGCATAAGAGGTGGACTCAGAGAGAGAAATACAAGATAAAGAACAGTGCGGCACTCTTCAAATGATAGATTAATTTTTCAGCGTAACTACAATTGCTATAACCTTAGTTTCATGAGTCAGCAAGTCTGAGAACATTAATATATAACAACAAAAGTAAGGTAACATCTGGGGTTTTATTTGACTCAGGTAAATTTGGATCTAAAACCAAGCCTGCTTTTCAAAATTAGAAATTTTGTTCAGCTACCACGAGCCAGGTGTTTGTTTAAATGAAAAGGTCTGATCCTCATAGGGATTAAGGGCAACTTTACACCGCCGTAATTGTTAAAGAGGACTCAAAATGGTAAAACCTATATCTACTCATTTTAAAACCCTTTAATAAGAAGAACACAGCAAAAAGTATAAATGCAGATCAATGTAAAAATATTTTTTCTTTCTATACTTGAGATAAAGTTAATATTAAAGCTTACTTTCCCTCCATATTTATGTAAATATCCTTACCTAAAAACATCACTTTTATTCCATTAAAAAGGTTAAGAAAAAGAAAATTTCCTTTTATTTTCCATTCAGAATGCAGTAAAAAGAAATTGTTTAATTATTGATATTAAAATTGTTGAATCAGTGTCTAAAACAAAGGCTTAAAATCTGCAGTTTACAGAAAAATGAGTAACAGGAAATTTCTCTTCCATTATGTATATTAGCATCCACAGCTGGGACAGCAGATGGATGTGTGCTGAGAAGCTTGTAGGTGTTTTTGCCCATAAAACATTTGTTGAACAAAAAAATGTTTAAAGCAGGGTGGGCCTTACTGGAACAGATCAAAATAGACACTCTTCCTTATTGCTTTATAAAATATAGCTTTACTATGCAACCTGCATGCAGCCAACAGCTTCCATATGCAAGTACAGCTCCACTGTGTCTTGCTGTTCCTAAGCCAGGTACCCTTTAAAGATGTTCTTGAAATCCTTTGGTTTGAATCGCAGATACAAATGGATCTCTCCCTGCAGTAGGAATTTGCCTTGCATCAGGATTTAGGATTGGTGCTTAAAGTGCAAACTTCCTGCTGCTCCTGCAAAAAAAAAATAGTTACTGGTTTTTAATCTTGCTGATATAAATCAGTCAATAGATTCAAACCTCTGTACCTGGGCTAGAGTAGTCGGACCGTGTGACACTTGGAACATGGAAGCCAAACAATGTCTGTCTCTGTGCACAGCCCCATCTGACATTGCATGTGGAACTGCATAAAAATGCAGTGCCCCAGACTGATAGAGAAAAAACCATGCAACTGCTGTAGTCTCACTGGTGCTAATAGTGTTACACACCATATAAGACCAAAATGATTGTTTTCAGAAGAAACCATCAGTCCGTAATTGGGGAGCTCGCTTTCATCCTCAAAGAGGTCAAGCAGCTCATCTGATGGAACCGCCGGATGGATGCTCCTTAGAGGTGCCTGGCTTTGGAGAAGTTGACAGGATAATTATCAGGGATGAGCAAACAGGTTCTGCCTAATTTTGAACCTACTCAAATGACCTAATTTTGAAATTTAGCCTTGAATTTACAATTCACTGAATTTACAGTGCCTGTGTAATTACACTGTAATTATACATTTCCATACTTGCCATAACATCACAAGGACTAATTAGATTGGGTGAAATTTCTATCCTGACTTGCACTGACTAGTAGTTAAACACATTGATCCTACTGGTTGATTCAGTCTTAATGAAAGTATTGGAAACCAGCCCATCTGAATATAGCCTGGGTTATAGAGGTTTCATATAGATGAAAGAATGACTTACTGACTATAGCTTATAGGATTTGCCCATTATTTATTTCAGGTATTTGTACCTATTGTTGTTTTAATGAAAGGCTCCATTCTGAACCCTTTGTACACAGGTTATTTACTTCCTTGGATTGCATTAGATTTCCAGTATTGGGAGGAAATCAGTCCAGAGTGTGGATGTTCATATAGTTGCTGAATGCAATTAAATGTATTTGGCTTTACTGTCTTTTAGTGTAAAAGTTAAAGTTTGTCTTTTAATGAGTTAATTTTGTTGTAGAAGAGCTGTATATTAAATACAAGTTATTAACAATTACTGTTTATGGACAAACTCATTTCCAAAGCTGCGTGTTTAAAGGTTTTAACTAGAGTATTCCTTTGGAATGAGTTTTTTAACTGACTAGTAACTTGTTGATATGTGCTGCTACTCATTAATATAATGTCTTTCTCCTAATGTGCACTTTGGTTATGTTCATTTGATTTGTTCTGCAGACAAAAGTCTCAGAAAGACATATATCCCCAGAACCAATAGTGTGTAAAAACATCTATTATAAAAAAGAATGTAAGTACATTATAGCTTACGTCCCAATGTAGACCCAAAGATATTATTCTGATTGGTAGAAATAGGGGGTTTATGTCCCTGTAATCATTTTGCTGCTTGTGCTACAGGGGGTCACAGCAAGGGGAAGATTCTCGTCTTGGTAGAAAACAGAACAATCTAAAAGACTTCTTTTGATTTCCATCAGCAAACAGATTTGTTGACAGTAAGGATCAAAAATGTGTAACTTGTGACCAAGATATCATCAGGAAAATTGTGTCAGCTTCTGGTTACAAACACACAGAAAGGAAGTAGAGTGGGGGATATAGAAAAGCCAGAAATGTGGTGGAGGTGCAGTCATCAGGAATATGGTAGGATCAGCATCAAGTCCATGTTCTGAATTCAGACGAACAGGAAGTCACACTCAGGTCTCCCACATTTCTAATGAGTTCTCTAACTACTGGGCTACTGAGCAATCTATGGTCTCAAATTGTGTCATTTCTACATTTTGTATATGTGATCAGACATTGATCAGCTGAGAGAACATGACAGTAAGACCTCTCTGTGTATGCCATAGTCTGGCCCTATTTGAGGCATAGTTTTGCACATGCATGTTTCTGTGTGTAAATAGGTATTTCATACTGCATACTGAAGGTCACAGACACAGATAGGTTCTCAACAAGCACAAATCCCAGGTACCATTAGGCATGTATAAACTCCTACGATGCTCTGATAGTCAGTACAGACCTTTGCCTCCCTCTTTGTAAAGGCTGAGAGCTGAGGTTCTGCCCCCAGACTCCATGTCATTGCTCAGACAGGGACAGTAAGAGAAGTCTAGTCCTTCAACCCCATTTTTCAATATAGAAGCTCAAAATCACTTGCAAAGTATTTTCCATGTGAAAATCACTGTTTCATCTGCAGAGCACTGCAGATCACTGTGGTATAACCGACACAGCTTCCACTGGCCCACAGCAATGACTGGGACTTGCCCTTTCTGTATGTTACCTCAAGCTTCATGCAGTTTGGAGGACGAAGTTCATGGCAATGTCTTTGCTGGTCCATCAAGAGCACTCGGAGTCCATGTGCAGCTGGTGGGTTTACAGCAACAGAGGCTGGAAGGTTCTCTGAAAATCTCTTTGCTGTACCATAGACCTTCGGTAGTGGAAAACTGAAACTGTCTTGCACGCTCCTCTTTCACTGCTGAATGAAAGGAGCCTGAGGGATCATTAGTATCCTTCCATCACTTCCTCATTAGTTCTTAGATAGTGTTTTAATGACAGCTTGAGAGGCTCAGCATCCTGCCCTCTTACTATTTATGATCCCCACAGTGCTAATGTGCACTTAATGAGAAATTCTTGTCTTGCTTGTAAATCCTGTAGCCGGCATTCAATTTATTGACAGATGTTTGCTTGGGCCTCTTTAAAATTACTTCATAAATCTTCCAGGATAAAAGGCCTCAAGTTTGGTTATTAAGACAGGCCCTTGTTGACAGTTTCATATTTAACTGTTTGGAACTGGACTGTCAAGGCTGTAATGGAGTGCACGGCGGAGGGTTTGCATTCTTCGGGCTCATTTACCATGTTTTCTGCACCTATCAGGTTTTTTCTTTTTGAAGTGTGTTGACTGTCCCTTATAATCCCTTTAGTTAACTTCTCTGTGACCTCCTTGTGCACCGCACTTACTCATTTAGCATATCAGCGTGTCAGCTGTGATGAAGTGTTTATGCTGATATGAGCTGAGGGCTGAGCAAGCGCTACATGCCAGAACCTACTGGATGTAATGCTGATATGAACTGAGGGCTGAGCTAGCACTTCATGTTGGAGCCTACTGGACATTTCACAGAAAGCCAGAAGTTTGCAGCCTCCTTCTTCCACCCTCAGATTTTATTATTCTCTCCTGCTAGGTCTGGGGCCATGTCTTGTGAAACCTGGAGGAGGGCTGTGCCCAGCAGGTTTGCAGCTGGGGTTTAGAAAGAAATCCCCGTGGCCCTTGAAATGAATCCTGAAATGATTTCTTTTGCTGTGTGATCTGTGTAATCGCATCTCTAGGTATCCGTGCATTGCATCTCTAATCCCTCAAACCTGCTTTCAGCTAAAGAGCTGGTGTGGCAGCTATATAGCTCTGTTTGCCACAGGTTACTCTGAGGAACAAGGACCATCGATAGTTTTACAGTTCTCTCGTAGCTGTTTGAAATCTCACAAAGCTTTTAAAAATGTACCATTGAGTGACATATATTAGAGAGGTCTGGTCCAAATGCTGTAGCATTTAGAGTGTGCAATGGCAGCATTTTAGGCCATTATTTTAGAAGAAAGACTTTTTTTTTGTTCTCATAGTGAACAGCAAAGATTAAAAATTCAGTGAGCTGCGAGAAGATTGGGATAATTCAAATAGCTATTAAACCCATGACATCAGCCAAATTCACTCCACTTAAGTCCGTCAAAAAACATTCAGATCAGACACTGGACGGTAATGAGCATCTCAGCTAAAAATAAAATGTTTGGGCTTTTTTTTTGCTTACTTGGTGGTGCCATGTTATATTACATTGCTTGAGTAGTGTCACATCACATTGTGTTACTTCTGTGGATCCTCTGCTGACATGACATAATGCTTTCTGTACTTACAAAATATTTTTGATTGGATACTTGCCATCTAGTTGCTCTTGTTTAGCCATTACGTTTAGTAAAATTCATACATATACATATTAATTCGACTGAACAAGGAGCTGAGGTAGTTATCTACAATTGAAGCTAGCTAATTCCCTGTGTGTTTGTGGACATGAAGAGAATGGACTTTACCAAACTTGAAAGTCTACTAAGGTCTAGTTAGTGTTCACCTGAGGAATTCAGTGCAACATCAGTGATCCCTATAGGATCCTTGCTTAGATGAACAGGACACATCTGTGTGTTTTTTCCTGAACATGAGCCAGAAAAGCCTCTTCAACAGAAGTCAGACCCCACAGTATGTTTCTGCATTCTCATCTTGCAATTAAGATGAGTTTAAAACCATATTAAAGGTTTTGAGGAAGGCCTCAAGGAAAGGATACCGAAGGCAGGAGGCCCTGAGATAAGGTATTAAAAAGAAAAGGGGTGGGAAAAAGCAGTTAAAGTTATTTTTTAGCAATTTTGCTGTTACATCTAACATCAATGAATGCTAAAAGGCCCGGCAGGCGCTGACTAGGTTGTGAGTACAGACAACATAAGAGCTTATGTTTAAAGAGCTTTAAATCTAAAACAGCACAATTTGTGTGAGTTGCTCTGTCCTCTTGTAACTTCTAGGAGGAATAATAATGTAAGACCCTAACACCAGCAATTGTGTATGGGCATTTATGGATTCTGTAAGTGAATAAAAATAGGATGTCACTGACTGGGATAAGGAGCAGCCTGAAAACCCAGGTAGCTGCCACCATCATCTTCAGTCAGCAGCTGAAAGTACTGATACTGAAGGAAGAGGAGAGAAGCACAATTAGCTGGGATAAAAAGGTTTGGGAACAACAGAAGGAACAACCAGGCACCCCATGTTCACAGCGTTTGTCATCTATTTTGATAGCTAATGTCAGATACTGGCAGGTGTAATGGATGACAGCAAACACATTTCACTAAATGTCTTTGTCCCAACATGCTGCAAGGGACATGTGAAGAAATGACTATTTTGTAAAATTTGGATTATGTGAAGTCCCTTTATTAATAGCTTGCTGCTGCTCCCAGCTGGATTCAGTGGTACCGTCCCTGTTGGGTTTGAGAGGAACAGGATTGCACCCTGAAGAATTTGTGCTTAGCTGTTACTTCAAGAACAGATTTGCCAAAGAAATGCTCAGAGGAGAGAACAGAGTGTTCCAGCACACACAGGTAGAAGCTGGTATTTCAAACTGAGCACACTGGGCAATCTTTGCTCATGATTCATCAGTCAAAACACGTCAATTTTATCCCAGAACAGCTAAAAAAAAATCTGCAGCTACTTGACAAGTACATTTTTGGTGCAGGTCCCAGTTCTTTCCCAGTTGGCCCATTGGCTTGTCTGTCAGCATCACTAGCGCAGCGCAGAAAATTAACCCTGCAGCATGATCAGTTTGCTGTTGTCCTGTTTTTCTCAAGTGACCCCACTACTTGAGAGTCTCAAAGGTAAAAAGAGCAATCTGGCACCCAATTCTCACTAAAAGTCAATGGCAAGAGGGCATCTAAATTCCCCAAGTGCTTTTAAAGATTTCTTCACAACCAAGGTTGCCTTTTGGTTTTATTTCATGTCCTGTTTTAAGGCTCCACCTGATCATCTCTCACTTACTTGATTTGGTGAATTTTATCTACTGGCTCAGGATGTCAGTTTGGTTTTTGGTCTCTCCATAACATATATGTTTTAATTGTCATTACAAATTTCAGACTTTTGCTACTTGGGGTTATAATTCTCCTTCAACAGATTCACAGTTTTGATCAAAGCTTAAAATATACTTGGCTAGATCTATCCTGATGCAACAATATTGACATCGCAGAATGTTTTTTCTTGGCATTATCCTTGTTATTCTTTTTTTCCTAATGTACAGTGTTCTGTTCTGTAGTATGTTTTCAGGATCTTTCTCAGTGCTTGTGTAAACCCCTTGTTAAATTTACACAACTGTTATGTGTTTCCTCCTGAAGGATATTTTAATTTTCTCTCCTAATGTGGAAGGATAGGAGCGGAAATTCTACTTGCGAGTTATCTTTCTTAGTGAAAAACTGCATCTGTTTCAAACTGAGAAGTGACTGTGGAAGCCAGAAAGTTGCACTCAGCTGTATCCTCAGGAAATAGAGTAAGAAAAGAAACTTTGCCCCAGGTGCTCCAATTCGGTCTAAGTCCAAGTTATGCTATGAAGTCATGTTTCTTCTCCTGAACCGGAATGAGCAGAGTGTGGCTGGACTAAAATACAAACAATAGATGGACCAGTGTAGTGTGTCAGTTTGGACACTTTCAGTTTCTCACAGTATACTGTCATTCCTGTCTGTGGCTCCCCTTCCTTTGTTGTCATGGTATAAAATGGATTTGCAGTCAACTGATTGCAGGTTAAGGTGGAAGGACACACAAGCCGGCTCCAGACTCTGTCACTGTTGGTCTGCTGAGAGCTTGTGTTGTTAGTGCTTAAAGTGTTTGGGCCTGCATTGTACAAGCATACATGTTCTCTCCTCCATCTCACCTTTCATATGGGGGTTTGTGTTGCTGCTTCATTTCTCATGGCAGAGAGATCTAAAAACATGTTTGCAAACTACGATAGAACTTGATTTTTATTTAAATGACAGTGGCCCATTGAACCCCCACCATACTTTTCCATTCAGTTCCTCCAGTTGGAATAGCATGTATCTGTTGGCCAAGTAATTTCACTGCATCGCATCTTCAGTTGCTACTCTTTGGTGTGATCATTTCTTTTCCTGTATCCTTAGAAGAGTTGTTTTTTGCATCTCAAACCCACTGATGTCATAGGTGGACTTGATAGGTTGAACTGCCTGACGATTACTATCTTTCTTCTTTCCATAAGAATCCTATTCGTAATTTATAGAAAGACAAAAATCTGTCCATGCAATGAAAATTTTGTGTGATCTATGTGGGCTACCATTGATGGATGATGAAAGGCTTGATATTAATGCCTTGAATATGTATAATCCTGAGCCATCCATGTTCTAGGGTTAGCAATCATTCAGTTCATTTTATACATTTCATCACATTGACTTAATACATGAAACCATACTGGAGCACTTATAGGAGCCTAGATGGTGCTGGAAAATCTGAGGAATTTGCTCCAAAGTTCTCCCTAGGCTATTGCTGCTGATAATCAGCATCTAAAATGTGATGAAATTCCTTTTGTTAACTTTGCCTGCATACTTAGTTGTATTTCACGTCACTTTGGACTCCTGATTAGTTTTTTGTACACACAACTGTACACATCAAATTCAATAAATGTGCAGGAAAGGCAGCATTATCACCCAGCGCCTTTTGAAAATGCAGCCTCAAGGGATGTATTTTCATTGCAGCATGTGGAGATTTTGTCACATGACATTCGTTAATCTTTTCAGAAACCCTAGAGCTGAATCCTGGGAACGCTCTCTAAATGCATCCCTGCCTTTCTAGCACGAGCAGAAAGACAAGCCAGAATTCTTTTTTGGGTCTGATTTTGCTGCCTTTACTCCATGGAGCTGTGTTTACTAGTGAGAGATGGTTTTGTAAATAAGGACAAATGCTGTGCTTAAGGGTGGAAAAATGGTTCATTTGCTTTATCTTTGTCTCAGGAGACAATGGCATTGTGTTTGCACTGCGAGGAAATCCAGAAAAAGCTTTGTAGTAGAGTCACACAGAAGGGGAGCATCCAACAGTTGGCTGTGGAGAGCAAGAATGAATTTTACACTCACAGTAGTGGTAGTAAGTTAATTGTAAAGATGTCCCCACTTAAGGATTAGGGACGACTGCTATTCTGTCTGCGTGCAAAGACCTGCTTTCTTTACTCTGTGTGCAGTCCCAGGGAGACTTGCCTTTCTCACCACCAGTAAATACTCTTTAAGTACCCCATGACCAGTTCGGCTCCCTTTCCTCTCCAGCTGCTCCGTAAGGGGAGAGGAGACTTAATTCTCTTATCAAGAAAGGCATCACGGGGTAAAAAGTTCTGCACAGTTTTTGTCAGAGCTCTGAGGTTGTTATCTGCCTGCTTGGCACTGAAAAGTGGTTCCATGTCTCAGGCAGTCTAAGTGATTTGCCTGCAAAAAAAATTCCTTGTGTAAACATGAATGATTTTAAAGAAGCTTAAGAAAGACCTGTCTGACAGAGAATGGGTTCGGAATTCAATTTCCCCGTTTCTCAAGCATTCTTAAAGCCAGGATTTTGGTTCAGTTCCATCACTGAGAGAAATTAAATCAAACAGAATTGTGGATATGTCTAATCCAAACTCTGATTGCAGCTGGTGCTAAGTGGTCCAGGCTGGTTTCCCAGGCCAGGTGCTGGGGCAGAGGTCTGAAGCTGTTGCTGCTGGAGGTAAATCTCTAGTGTGATGTTAGTGCAGGTATGTCTGGAAGAGTTGCTGTTGCACTGTCGGGTTGCTGTTTAGACATCCTTTGAGTCTTAAATCGCAAAGCCATTCAGACAGCCTTAGTCTTCAGGCTGCAGCCTGCTACTTAAAACCCTATTAGCTCCTCTGCGCCTGCCTCCCTTCCTCCTCTGGGCAAGGCCCCCTGGAACAGCCCCATGACAATGTCCTGGTCAGCTCTTTTCTGTTTAAAAAAACACCCACCCCCCCAGAAAAAAAAACCCCAAACAACCAAAAACCCAACAAACTTGATTTCCTGTTCTGGTGAGCCATATATCACTGACGCTCCCATCTGTGCCGTTTGTCGGTGACAGAATGACAGGTGTCATTTATCATTGGAGCTTGAGGAAGCTGTGGGAAGAGGGATTGAAATTTTTTCTGGAAGCAGTCAGTGTCTACAGACTGCCAGATCATTAAAAAGGGGGCTTTCCAAAGAAAGCTGTGTGTAATGTGATTGCACTTACTGTCAATGACAGGCTGAGAGAAAGAAGAAACATCAAAAAAGGAGAGAGAGAGGGGGAAGGATGGAAAGGGAGAAAGGGAGAGAAATGAAGTTTCTGCCAGGGGCATTTAAAGCTACAGCACAACAAATGCAGGAATCTTTTTTTGGTTTGGTTTCAATATCTGCATACTAAGTAAGGCCTTTGGAGATTTTAGCTCAGCTTGATGTGCCAATAAGGAAACCAAAACAGGAAACTCCTTTAACAGCACTTATTCACATCACATATTATTTAGGGCACTGTAACAGAGTTTGTACTTTAAGGAGCGTGTCTTAAAGCACAATGACTTTAGAGTGGAATAGGAGCTAGCAGAGACAGGAAAACCTATTTGGTCTGCAGCTGAAGCTCCTAATAAATCAAAGGGCAGAACTAAGACCAGATACAAGGCCCTTTTTCAAAAAAGAGGCATTTACAACGTCCTGTTTGCATAAGGACATTCAGGAAAAGCAGCATAATATCTTTATTTCAGCACCACCTAGGCAGGCTCCAGTTGGGGATTTGAGCTGAATTTTTTTTTTCCTTCTTATGGTAAAGATGCTTCTCCTGCTGCCTATTACAGCAAATTGTCCTCCTACTTGAGGTGCACAAAACCAAAAATAAGACTGTGTTTATTGGGGGGAAAAAAATAAATAAATAAAAATGCAGGCGATATAAACCAAATGTTTTAACAACAAAAAGAAACTGAGAAAGAGAAAACTATTTCTTTTTCTCTATTGTTTTTTTCGTTGTCTCCTTAGACGAGCTGTTTATGCTTGTACCACACACCACTTAGCATGCTTCTTTTGGCAGGAGCTGTTTCATACAGCCAAGTTATAATTTGTGTAATGCAGAGAGGCTGGGAGTTGCAAGGGTATTGCCCACCAGTTAAAGGGTAACACTGGTGAGCCTGGAGAAAGTCATCTCAGCCCTTACTTCTGTGAGAATCTGTGGCTGTATGAGATCCCAGAGTGAGGCTCAGTGAGTTACAAAACTGAGGGCCAGCTAAGTGGACAAATCTGGCTGTATTCATAGTTGAGGGATTCGACGTCAGATGTGTGAGCGAGGCATGAGTCTGGTTTAGGTGGATGACCCAGGGCATGAACTCTCTCCTCTGGACCCTCTTTAGAGTGATGGTTTTTCCTGCAGGCCTTTGGGAAGACAACATAGAAAAAAACCAGAGGAATTTTCACAGTCCCTTTCACAGGGCATGTAAGGAAAGGGGGAAGTTGTCTCCCACTCTACATGTCCGTGTAAAGACAAGGAGAATCCAGCTGTGCTGGATAAAAGCAGGATCCAACTTATAACTGAAGTCCTCCTCGGGAAGTCTATTCCATTCGCAGCTGTGCCATAGGATTTGTGAGTGATCTTTGGAATGTTATCTGATTTCTTCATGTTTTGTTTCTAGTCTTTACTATGCAGATTTTGAGCTCTTTAAGATAGGAACCATATTGAAACACCTTGAATGCATCATGTCTTGTGTAGGATGTCCCGCTCCTAGCTTATGTTTCTTCCTACAGCTGAGGTACAAAGACTATAATTGCCATGGTTATGAAAAATGACTGTTCTGCCTTATGCTTAACAGTTTATTTAATATATAACAGTTGCATGTATTTACATAGGTATGTATTGGTTTATACCCATGTTTGCCTCTATGGAAAGCTTCCCCTGGAATCAGTGAGATCAGAACAATCAAGTAGAGACCTAATGACTTAACGTATGTAATTGTAATTGATAATACTGTTGAGTTGGATGATGAAGTTGTTACACATACATTCATGTAAGTTTGTTCACTCTTACTAGTGTGTTAAAGCCATTATATCATTCTTACCATTACCAAACTCAGTATCATTCTTTTTGCCATTGGAACTGCACAGCATGTGTGCACATGGATATATGTATATCTATGTATACACACACACATATAAACATATTTGTACAGCAGATTCTAAACCATTTTTACTAGGGTAAGACAAATAGTTTTTGCCTGACATTTTATTTTTGAGATGCTGGGCTACAGTTATATGTGCTTTCTTATGTGAAGGAGCTTGGGTCAAAAATACTTTAAATGTCATATCCCTGGTGCAAAACAGATATCCCTGTTTTCAGCAACTGCACGAAGGAAGCAGAATATAAAATCAGGTCTCAAAGTCATGTATATGGTTCTGTTGACATTTCTTTCTGTAGGGTGACAGAGGCTGTCCCTGTCATTCTCAGCAGACTACACCTGTACTATTTCTGTAACACTCAGGTTTCTCTATGGTTGAAAGCTTACCTGGAAACATCTCCTGTGGGTCCATTTGCAGATAAGAAAACCAAATGACATGCCATAGACACACATATCTCAGAGGAAACTTCAGGTGGCAAGAGATATCAGCTTCACATTTTAAGATATTTGCAGTAAAGTTTGTATCCAAGACTTTCAGTTCGAAAAGAAAAAAGCTGAATTATTGCTGGTGTGGCTTTGCTTTGAAAAAGGTGTTGATGTTCACAGAGGTAAGGTTTTGCCTTCTAGCCTAGCGGTTATAATAGTGAGATCTAGTTAAGTACCTCATTTTAGCACAGCTATTTTTTGAGACTAAACACTGTAGTCTTTGCTCAGCCAGTCCTACCCCTAGTTTTACTTTGAATGTGTAAGGAACGGATAGAGGGATCACAAAATGTACACCAGTGTACACTGTGAAGGCTTCATTACTCTAATGGGGAATTAATCAGGAACAAGGGATAATTTACTCATAGGAAAAGAGAAGAGGTAGTTGGATAAAGACTGAAATGAAAAGGAGATTCAAGAGATTCAACCCCAGATTGAAGAGGTTCTTGTGGCTGGAAGTACCCTACCTTGGCCAGCCTCGGGAACTCACTGGCCCTTGTCCCCAGACCGTGTCAGATCCAGAGCCTGGCTTGGCTCCAGCCTCTTTCCCAAATCCTTGTGGAAGCCTATCCTAGCGTGCAAATGCCTTTTGGAAAGGCACAGTGGGGCGATGTGGTTATGTAGATCCTATTTGTATAGGCTGGCTTGCAAGTCAAAGGTATGTTTCTGAACCACTGTGGCTCCTGTTACAGTGCAATGAGAGATGTTTATCATGTCTCATCATAACCTGACTGGCTTTTAAAATCCATTGTTTTTATTGAATTTTGTATGTAGAAAAGAATGTCTGCAATCATCCTGCCCGTGGTACCTGGAAGTTTATTTAGACTGTCAGCAGTTATCCCCTAGTTACAGACTTCTGAAATAAAATGTGTGCCTGACATGGTCTTAACAAACCTGAGCCTAATATTTATCCAACCTTAAAACTAGTTGGAACACAGTCCCACAGGTAAATATCCCACGTTTGAAATTGCATATTTTTATGTTTGGCTAGTATGTTGGTGTTGCAGAGGATGTGTGGTTCATAGCAGATTCTTCAGCAATAGCTGAACAGACAGAGTTACATAAACAGAGGCCATAGAAATACTAGT
>JBCJKH010023202.1:0-18081 GCA_039877255.1 Loriculus beryllinus | reverse complement strand
CAGGGTGCCCAGAGAAGCTGTGGCTGCCCCATCCCTGGCAGTGTTCAAGGCCAGGTTGGACACAGGGGCTTGGATCACCCTGCTCCAGTGGAAGGTGGACAGGGAAAAGCTTTAAGGTACCTTAAGCTAAAACCAGTCTGGTATTGTACGAAGCTTTGAAGATCCATGTTTTTCCTTCCAACTTTGTTTAGCAAATGAAGGTGGGGATTTCTTTATGCGACAAGTCATATATTCAGAAGTGATACAGCATGAGACCAACCAGTGCAGGCAGAGAAGGCAGATGAACTTCTAGACATACAAATCTTGGCTATGAGGTTGCTGGATCTAACAAGAGGGAACCCCTAAGTCCTTGCACTTGCCCATGTCTATGGTTGCAGCAGTGCACTTGAAGACAGTGGGATTATAACTCACATGACTTGTAAAAGTTGTAAGTAAAGCCTTAATGATGGTGTAATTACAGAACTTTAACTTTTCCTTGTGGGAAATCCCTGCTTTGAAAGTGCCTGTAATGATGTTTACCCCTGAAACACAACGCTTTGCGGAGGGGATTTTTGTCCTATAACTAACTACTCATAAAACCTTGATCATACCAGTAGGCAGCAGAGTGCTGTGTTTTTCAGAGGTGCATGTACACACTTCATGCTGTCTCATAATGGTGCTTTTCAGGGATTCACAAATCCCAGGCAGAAGCTGGGTTTGCTTCATAATACTCATTAGTCAGGAGCAACCAAGAAGGAGGAGGGGGAAATGCTCTTCAGAGTCCAAGGTTTGCCTAATGTGTGCTTTTACACAAATGAATGAGGTAGCCACAGAGAGCTCTGAATCCTAGAAACGTGCTATTTTGTAATGTAAATCCTCCCAAGTGTTCTTTTTGCATGTGAGGAGGTGACTTTCTGCAGCCTTCTCTTAGCATCAAGTCATCTGGCAGGGTTCAGCTGCTCTGCTCAAGCAGTTGTAAACTTCTAAAGATGCTTTTCTGGCAAGAGAAGAGTAGCCTTTTAGTCAGGATCTGTAGATCAGAGATAAGCATGTTCATTCCTCACTGAAGCAACAGTATTTTAGGAACTGTCAGACTAGTAAAGACTTGACTACTCCCTTCCCCCCCCATTAACAACTGCTGTATCTCTGCTTTCTTCCAACTGCGCACAATCCCAATGGATAATGCTCCAAATTCCGTGTGCGCCCTGCGAAGCTGGAGCACTTAAGCAGATGTGTTTGCAGAGCGGATGAAAACAAATGGTTCTGTTTAATGGTATCAGTGTACTTAAATAATGTATTTATGTACTTCACACTCCTGAATGCTGTTGGCAAGTCCTGCTGCATCTCCTAGGGGTGCTCAAAAAAGGCTGCTTTGACGTGTGCAGGCTCTTTGCTGTATACCTAAAAGTGCAGCTGTGCTGTCTTAAGGTTCATATTCAAGTCATCACCTCTGTCTTTAGCTCTGAAAACAAAGTTGGAGACATTTAAAATAGCCTATGCCACTTCTTTCACTGCAGAACATAAGGAAATGATCAGCTTATCACAGTGTTCCACAGCCTGGAGTCCTGGAGATCACTCTGTCCATTGAAATGGGGAATTCCTTCACTTTGAAGAGCTGAAAGCTTCCTTTCTCATGTCACCAGAGAAGCTGTGGCTGCCCCATCCCTAGCATTGTTCAAGGCCAGGTTGGATGGGGCTTGAAGCAACCTGGTCCAAGGTATCCCTGCCCGTGGCAGGGGTTTGGAACTGGATGAGCTTTAAGGTCCTTTAGGATTTGATTCTTTTTCTTACCTCAGCCTTTCTCTGGGGGGTTAGATTGTACAGTAGGAAAAGTATTCCATTCTCTTTATAGATTGTTGGAACTGTGTAAGTATATGTGCTGGGGTGTGTATTAAAATGCCCAAATGCTTGGGCATGGATTCTTCTTCAGACAGGCCTAGGCACCTAAAAGCTCCCTTTGTGCTAAGGCAGATCCTGTACCAAAATGTTGTATCTTTTGTTAGCCTGACTTCCAAAGGAAGTCAGGGATTCGTACTGTATCCTTGAAGCAGGCAGTTGTGATGAATCCTTTGAAGGATTTATTCCATCCTCTTGAACTACCTTCAAAGTCTCCTCCTGTCCCAACATGACTTCCAGCCTCAGTGAGTGCCTGTGCTTGTGTGTGGAGGGCTTTCTTAGAATAGCTTTAGTTGGCATCTTTCAACCTGAAGTGCTCTTGCACTGTTGAGCCATGTGCTTCCCTTCCTTTCTTTACCCTCTTGCTGCTTTTCCCTGCTATGCACTGGCTAGTTGCTGATCATGGCACACTTTAACTTTGATCCTTTGACTCCCTTCCTTCATGATTCTCACTGTCCTCCTTAAACCTTTCTCCTTGTGCAGTGTCACTTGCCGTGGTGAGCTAAACTTTGCATGTGGACTGTATCCTCTGTGTGAGGAAAGCAGAACTGTATTGAGCAGCAGTAATGATCCTGCTTTGTCCATCCCTGTCAGTACAGCTCTGGATTGAGCAGGGGCAAAATGAGTGGCTTAGATTTTTCCACCGAATACTTAAAGCAAAAGGTAATGAGGCTCTTATTTTATTTCCCTGCCCTTTTCTCTTGGTGGAAGACTGCTTTTGGAGTATGGGGATGCTGACTGTGCAGCAAGGAAAGCATGAGCCACTTACTGCTATGAGATGCAGCCCTGCTCCCATAACTGTGTCTTTGGCAAGTCCCTTCAGCTTGCAAACTTAGCAGAGATAGGGTTTTTATTCCTTATATCAGCTCAGCTGTCTTGTTATCCTCCTCTTCATTCTCCTCCTTTTGGCCCCAGGACCTGGGAGTGTGTGGCTGGTAGACCCCTGCAGCCTTGCATAGCAGCCAGTGGAGAAGAGGCAAAAGGTTAGATGGGAGGAGAGTCCCATGCTTTTCCCCAGGCTTTTTATTACCCTCTTTTTCATAAGGATACAACCTTAGGTGGGGAAATCCTCACGTGTGCAATGTCTGCCAGGCCTCCAGGTGTTTAGGGAGATGCAGAGAACTAGCTGTAATGCAAGGGTGAGCTTTTAAATGATGGGACGGTTGAACCTGCAACATTAATCACCTCTCAGCCTCACAACCTGAACCCAAGAGTGTTATAAGAGCATGTGAAGGTCTTAACTAGCCCAACAGGGAGAACATAAAGGGAGGACTTCCTCCAGAGTGCAGAGCACTCTTGGCTTGCACACAAATCTGCCGTTTAAAAGACCCTGAGCTACAAAATAAATCCTTGAGCTTTGAGGAAGCCAAAGTCTTGCTCAACAACAAAGAGTGTTTGTGTCCAGATGATGCAGTGAGGTTCAGTGTGCTGATGCTGTGTGCTTGGGTCCTCAACATCTAGGCTTTGGAGTATTGCACTGGGTTATGATAAAAGCTACAGGCTTCCCTAAAAAAGAACCCTAGCCCCTTTGACCAGTCACACTTGTATGCACAGGTGATATTACCCATGCATGCATGTAAAGCACAGCTGCTGTGATAGGCTTTATCTCAGCCATGAATTCTCTTCCTACTCTGCAGGAGTAGGGAGTTCGGGATATCTTTGTTCTCTATGCTTACGATTGTTACCAGAGTTGCTGTCTTTGATACAATCTGCTGTTTTCTCTCTCTTGCTGTCTTGGCTTGATGAAGATCCTTTTGTTTAGGGTCAAGGTCTTCTCTTCTAATTCTTATATTAATGGAGGGATTTGACAGCTCTAATAGCCAGCCCTCCGCTCTTGAATCCAGGGAGGAATGAAACCAGACACATGATAAATAAGGAAAAGCTTAATTTAAGTTGTTCTATTTTATCGGTTTTATCTCTGCAAAAGTATTTTTAGCTCTTTCTGAAGTAACAGGATGCTGCCGGCTTAATATTGGTAAGAGCAGAAGATCCAGAGGGATAAGTAAATCCTAGAAATGACAAAACTGGAATAGGTTGCCCAGAGAAGCCATGGCTGACTCATCCCTGGAAGGGTTCAAGGCCAGGCTGGATGGGGCTTGGAGCACCCTGCTCTAGTGGAGGGTGTCCCTGTCTGTGGCAGGGGATTAGAACTGGATGAGCTTTAAGGTCCCTTCAACCCAAGCCAGTCTGGGATTCCATGAACCTAAGGAAAGGTATTGTAAAAGACTTGATGCGTTTTACCTGTCCTGTTAGAAAAGCAAGCTTGTGGTTAGTGTAACACTTCATCTGGCTTGGATTTACTTATTTGGCTTTTTCCTGTAGTGAGTTTGCTCTCTGTAGTGGATAACTGGTATTTCTAACATATTTGCCAAGGAAAAACAAAGCACATGTTATTTTGCTGCGATGGAAAATAGTCTTAAGGGCAAGTAGGCAGTGTAGAGGAACACTGCAACAGAATATTTAACTGGACTCTATTGCTTGCTTTGTCCTACAAAAGCAGGGCTAGAGATACACCTTAGATTGCTTGTGGTATTTGTAGTTATTCAAATTGTCACACATTCACTTGTCCAAAAGGGATTCCTGCTTAAGCTCCTGTATTCTTATGGATGCTTCCCTTTCCAGTAGGTTTCTATTGTCTTGCCTCTCTTTTCCAATACCCAAATGAAGGGTAAGCCAACATTCACTGAGCGATTTCAGCAAATTGGATTGATTTTACCTTCAATTCAGTAAAAGTTTTGGGTTCTCTTGTTACTTGCCCTTTAATGAATGTTAGCAGCCTGAAGAGTTCTTGTATGAGTAAAGAATGGCAGGAGTGAAGCTGTAAACAAGTGTCTATCCAATTCTGTGCCAATCCTTTGGAAACTAAACCAGATCCACCTTGAATGTGTGTTTGGTGAGTGTTACACTCCCCTGCCCTTCTTTTGAGCTGTTGCTCTATTACATAGGAACCAAACTCTTCCAGAATACAGCCAATACATGAAGCTACATGCTCCTGGACTATAGGTGTGTGCCAGCAGCAAATGCTGACAACAAACTTCTGGAAGTCAGGATTTTTACTGGGAAAAGCAATAGCCTCAGTTAACAGCAGTGCTGGAAGACGCTGTTATTGTGCTTGTTAGAAACAGCCACTAACCAAAAGGATTTGGTCACTGATGAAAGAGCCCATGCTTGCAGGGCAGCGACTCTGGTTTCAAGTGCTCTTTGATCAGTGCTGCTCCAAACATGCTATTTATAGATCTAATTTAGCTGTTAAGCTCAGCTATGAGTAGAAAGCAACATAGGAACAGAAGGAAAAAAACCTAGGAATTGCTTCTGCTCCTGGACTCTTGGCAAACCACAGGTTCTGCCCTGATGGATGGAGACCTTTTCAGGTTGTTCAGACTCTCCAGAGCTCTCCCTGTACCTGTCTGCTTGGCAATCACTGTGAGGAGCTCTGAAATGCAGGCACAGCGTGTAGCAAGCAGCTTGCTGCTGCTGTGTGCTGCTCTGCAGCCTGAACCACTTCATAGGGCTTTTCATCATGTTTATAGCTTTGAGAGACACTTCCATGGCAGGGATCTTCATTTCACTGAGGAGAGGATCTTGTTTTCATCTTTTTCCTAATGCTCTTTTCAAGTTGAGCAGTTTCATTCCTTTGAGCTGGCTCTACCTTTGGGTACAGCTCATTTCATTAGTTTCATGCTCTGTGTGGTAGATTTTATCACATCCTTTTGGAGCTAATCCTTGCTGCCAAGTGGAACTTCTGCACAGTGTAATGCAGCAAAGCAGGACTTGAGTTTCTGTCTCATCCATTTCCATGGAGTGGAAAAATGTGTGACATTACAAGAGCTTACACTTGCCTCCTGCCATGGAGATGTGTGTGAGCTATTGGGTTTGTTCACTGGGATCTCTGTCCTGTCTGCTGCTTCTAAGAGCAGAGACTGAATTCTTGCATTGCAAAGCATGTGTCTAGATGGCTGCTGTGATAATAACATGGCTTTTCTTACTCTTCTTGGGAAGGATGGTTAAGCTTTGGTGTGATGGTCAACTGCTTTCTGTGCCACTTGCTGCTGGACCTCTTGGTGGCTCCATGGATCTCTTTGGGCTGATGTTAGTGAAGGACCTTAGAGGTTTTGAAGGGATTTAGTTGACCCTCTCTTCTGCTCCTTACCTGTGGAGACGTGATGTTAATAACTGCTCATGCATCATAGAACACCCTACTATTATTATTAATGTGGCCATTAAGTCACACCTTTTCTTTGGTCTTACTCAGGTGTGATTTGCAGGTAACACGTGTGGAGTGTTCCTGTGAATGTGCCAGCCACTTGCAAATGATGAAGTGATGTGGCTTTGATTGTCATTGTAATTCTGACTGGGAAACGTGGATGTAAAGCACAGGGCTTGTGGAAAAGGCAAGTCTCTTCCAAATTCCTTCTTGGTTTCCCATAAAACCTTCTAGTTTTGTCAGTAGTATCCTTCAGCAAGGAGTCCTTCAAGCCACTGGATCTTGTACTGGAAAAGATGGTGAATATTGAGTCTCCCTCTGTGTTCTCTCAGCTCCTGGTAAGTTCCATAGAGCTTTGTCCCATCTCCTTACCATCATCTCATTTCTAGGCTGGACAGTCTACCTCTTCTGGGTGCAGTCTCAGGGCTGGCCACTTGTTCCTGCTTCTGCCCTTGTGCTTGCTAAGCAGCTATGGGCAGAATAGGCTGGGAACTTAAACTGTGTGCCCTTTGGAGCACCAATTTAACTGTTTCTTGCCACAAAAAACAGCACTTTCTCCATGCCCGCATCTTGGTGCTCCCACCACTCTTTGCGAGCTCAGTGAGCCAAACGGATACCAGACCACTGCAGTGTCACCTAAAACTAACCTAGCCAGGAGAAGTGAATAGCTTCTTCCTGGGCAAGGGGGTTGATGGAGCTTGTGGAATAATCCAGCCTAGCTGCAGGGCTGGCTTGAGCTGTGCAGCAGAGAGATGAGAGGATGGGTACTGTAGGAGCTGCTCTTGTAGGCACTGTGCTCTTCATTCCGTTCAGCCATGTTGTGCAGAGTGTTTTAATTTGGCTGGTTTAATACAGGCTCCTTGTGACATTGGGCAAATGTTTGTTCTGGCAGGAGGAGGCAGAAGACCTCAAGAACAGGAATGAACCCTGCTCCAGTTGTTTTCCAAAGCATAGGTTCATGGAATGGTTTGGGTTGGAAGGGACCTTAAAACTCATCCAGCTCCAACCCCTGCCACGGGCAGGGGGACATCTTCCACTGGAGCAGGGTGCTCCAAGCCCCTGTGTCCAACCTGGCCTTGAACACTGCCAGGGATGGGGCAGCCACAGCTTCTCTGGGCAACCTAATGCTCCAGAAGTGCTAAAAGATCACCAGCTCTCCCCTCTGGAATGGCTTGTTCTTAGTAGTGCAGCTTATTTGCTATAGTGCATAAGTGAACTTTGAAGATCCTGTTCTTGGGAGCTCATCTGTTCCTTGTGCCTAGTGCAGGCAGTGCACAGACCATAAATTCACATCCATCTGCTTGCTGGGTAATAGGGGATTTGCTTATTGCGCCTTCCTCATTCCAGTTCTTTTTGGGGGGGCTATTTTGAAAGCTTGGGTGTAACATCCTCCCAAACTGGACTGCTTCTGCCAAGCCCCACTGTGAACACTGGAATATGAATGAATACTTATTCTAAAATTGGCTTTGATGTAGTGCATGTCTTTAAGCAAAGGCACATGGGGAATTTGTTTTGGAGAATGAATGGAATTCTCTTGGGATTTGTATTGCATCTTGTAAAGAGGGCACATTTACCCAAGAAACAAAACTGTCAACTCCTGTGTTTTCCCAGAGAGCTCCTGTTGCTTTAATAATGCACTTATCTGGGACTCTCTTCAAGTATCAAAAGGCCAATTATGTGGTGCCTGGTGAGGCCCAGGGAGAGCTGGGTTTGTGCTTGAATTAATAGATACAGGCTGGTCACAGCAGGTCTGATGTCCTCCCCAGCTCACCACTGTACGTTTGCAGGGCAGACATAGCAGTCATTTGCTTTCATCTCACATCTCCTCTTTGCTCAGCTGGAGGAGCTCTTAGCAGGGCTGCATGGTTTCTGCTGCTGTTTAGACAAGACATTAAAGACAACTTTAAATGAAACCCCTTGGAAACAGCAATCAGGAATGGCTTGTGACAAGGCAGGGGAGGGGATGCCTCGTGAAGGAGGTGGAATTTGTCTCTTAGGCTGATGTTTTAGGGCAAGACGTGTCTTATTTTCTGGCCTTCAGTTGAATAATAAAGCCCACCCCATCAAATGTCACTCCCCCCTTTTCCTCAACACAACAGGCTTCATCCTGGATTCAATAGCTGGGGTTGTGGAGTTGAGTATAGATTTCATCAAGTTGAGTCTTGCTTCTCTCTGCAGGGGCTGCTCTCTCAGAACAGGATCCTCTTACAGCCTTTTGAAAGGGGAAATCATCAGGCCAAGTCAGGGGTCCTGTGTGAAACCAGCACTTGTGTGGAGATGAGCAGATGATCTGTGCTTCATTATTTGTGAAGGCTGCCAGTGGAGAGCTTATTTATAGAGGAAGAGTTTCATTATAACAGTGTTGCTTACTTCAGGCTTTCTCCCAGAACTCATTTCCTTTTGCTTGGTGGGTTTCTTCTTGATTCCATTTTTGTATCTTGAAGATGATCACTGTTTTATCCTTCCTGGAGATAAGAAGGAGAGGCTCTGGACATAGATTCTGCTTTTGGAGCTAGGGCCTCTGCAGCTCTGACATTCAGGGCATGGTCGGTACTGTTTGAAGGGGATTGCTTTGACACCTGAGACTCCATAGAATCCCTCAGTTCAGAGAAATTGCCAGAGCAGCTCCTTCATGCACTGCATGCCGCTGGCTGGTTTGGTTCCCGTGGCTCAGTTATATAGTGGGTACAGAGCCTGCTTTCTGTGTATTCAGGCTGAAACTGCACTGCAAATGTGTGCTGCTTTTGCAAAGCAACTTGTGAGGAGATGGTTTGATGACAGCGTTGTTGGCACGCTTGTGGGGAGTCTTCTGTCACAGGAGTGTGTTTCTGCTGACCCAACACAGCCTGCTTTGCCTGGAGGAGCTCTTCCATCGCCTGCAGAGAGAGCCCATACGCTGTGTAAAGGGAGCTTGCTATTTCAACCATCCTGGCAGGCTTTCTCTTGTAGTTCTGGGTGTGCTGGGTCTGTAACCTCTTAAAATGGCTGCTGCTTCAACAGCCTCTTTGCCCACAACTTTAATGCTGAAGGTAGAACAGCTTGGCCACTGGGTTTTGTGTCTGGAACACTCCCTGAATGCTTTTGCGCTATGTCTACACGTGGCAGCAGGCTGAGAGGGCCAGGCTGGGCTTCCTGGGCCAATGCACCATCCACACTGTTGTGTGTATCCTCTTTCTCCTGACCATGGTGTAAGAGTATGGCTGTGGGACATCTGTTTGGTTGGCCCAATGGAATATAGCTCTTCAGTGTCTCAGGTCCTTTCATAGGCTTGCAGGTAACAGACTGTTACTTCTAGGTCTAGACACAACTCCTTGAAATCCCAAATAAAAGAGTGGTTTGGGTTAGAAGGGACCTTACAGATACCTGCTTGAAGCTCCCCTGCCATCAGCTCTTGGCTCAAATGCTAAGACTGCTTAGAATCCCAGAATCATTGAGGGTGGAAAAGACCTTTAAGATCATTGAATCCAAGCCTTGCCAAGGCCACCCCTGCCCCATGGCACTGAGGCCTCGTCTCCATGCTGTGTGAACCCTTGCAGGGACAGTGCCTGCAGCCCTGCCCTGGGCAGCCTGTTCCAATGCCTGAGCACCCTGTGGGGCAGGAATTGTTCCTCAGCTCCATCTAAACCTGCCCTGAGGCAGCTTGAGGCCGGTTTCTGTCCTGTCACAGATCTATGAAAACTCTGGTATGTGCAAGCATGGCGTGTTTAATTTCTTCCTGCATTGCTGTGGTAGTCATTTTCCAAGGAGGAAATAATGTCACCAAGATTTGGAAGAGTTTTACAGGCTGGTCTGGACTGCCTCTATATAAGCCATTTCTACATGTGTCAATGATGCACGTCATAGAAATTAATCGTAATTAATGTAAGTGATGCTTTTTAGAATCCTCATGCCCAAACTGAAAGTTCTCCAGTGTCTGTGGACAGAAGGGCTGGGTGACCTGCTAGGAAGGACGCTCACAAGGAGGTCTGGATGCTCTTCCACTTATCACTGACTCCGATGATCTCTTCCCTGCTCCTATAAAACAGATTTTAACAAGCAGTTGCATGCCAAGCAGTGCTGCATCATTATTCCTTAACTAGGTAAGCTGGAAAGCTGATAGAGACAGCACTTTTAGCAGGTACACAGTTCCCTCCTCAGATGTGGGGATGTGTATGCATGAAGAAGAGGGCACAACACTGTTCTTTTAGTCACTGTTAGGTTCCAGAAGTGTCATGGTGGACTCAGATGCTTCATACTGTTCCTGCCTGATAAAACTCAGGCTAAGCATTTTGTTGATTGAAGGTACTTCTCACGCTGTGAATTCACTCTTGAGGCGAAACATGTTCATTTAAAAGAAGGTAAAAAAGTGTTTTTTCCCTAATGAGCACGGGACTGGAGTGCTTTTGAGCAGTATTTTCTGCTAATTGTGAAAGAGCAGCTGGGAGCGCAGAGAAGCTCCAATTTTGGGGCAATTCTAATATGTGAGGGTGTTGCCTCTTATAGGAAGAATATACACTTTGATTTTTTGCAGTGATTTGCCTGGGGGAGGAAGGGAGGACCGCGGACATCAATTGCATCCATGTCTACTTGACAACCTTCAAAATAATTAAGTAATGCCTCTAAGCTCAAAGCTACAAATAACAGAGTTTGTTGTTATGAGGATTTAAGGTCATTGCATCATCACCTCAGCTTTTAAAGGTGATGATGTAAAGGAGTGGTTTACAGGTGAACTGCAGGCACCAAGTGATGGGTACAGGCTTGTGAAGAAGGAGCTCTTGTCTGACTGTGTTTCGTCATTAATTAAATCCCATTTTGCGGTAGCTGTTTTGTCTGGTCATGTATCTTTTGTACAAATACTTCCTGCATTTTTGTACTTCTGCTGCTCTTGTTTTGTCTATTCCAATAGCAGATCCATTTAATCTTGTCAGATCGTGTCATGTTGTAGAGCCTTTCAAAAATCACCCTCGATAAGAGGCTTTCCGTATTGTCCATGGATCGCAGAGGCTGTAAAGTCCTGTGTGCATTTTCTGTGTGCAGCTCTTCGTGCTAACAGGCTCGCGCTTGTATTTTACTTCACATGCTGTTTTGATGTTTCTTTTCTCCCCTTTTTTTTCATTTCTTTCTTTCCTCCCTTTTTCGTTATTTTTATTCTCTTTTTGTTTTTTTTCTCTTCCCCTCCTGCTCTCTGGACGCAGCCAAACGCAAAGCTTGGAAACTAAACCGTGTTGGTAGCCTGCGAAATATATACAGCAGCAGCAGCACCAACACTGAAGGTAACAAACCCACCCGTTGTAAATGGACACCTCCTCTCTTACCCTTTATTTCTTACCCTGCGTCCTCCTTGTGTCTCCCCCTTCCCCAGTGCAGGCATGGAAATCAAATTTGCCCAAAGCATGCGTGCTTTCATCTCATGTTTGCAGAGTCATTCCATTTGGTCTTTTCATCCTTTTTTGTGTGTGTGTTGTTTGTGCGTTTTAGTTTGCCATTCATGTTCCTTTCAGCTTACTTAAATTTTGACCTTTCCCTCTTGTCGTGGAGTGGTGATGTTTAAATTACTTCAGGAACCCATTTTCTTCCCCTTTTTTCTATTTTTATATATATATATATTTCTTTTCTTTCTACATGTGGGCACTCAATGTAATATTTCCCAAGTTATTACAGTTTTTAAAAGTGTTAGTATCAGGTGTAATGATCTGTAGCCAAATACAATAGTGTGCCGTGACATTTAAGTAACAGTCTTAATTTGCTTTGTGCAAGCCTTCTCCATAATGCTCTTTGCAGCTCTAATCCAAAGGCGAGACAGTGCCGGGTCATTTGCATGTGCTACTCTTGCTTGTAAATTCTGTATATTGTTGTATTTCTAAAGGTCACCTGGAGCCAAAGTTCACAAATTGACTTACATTGCTTTTTTTCCACCGAAGACAGCCGTCATGGCTTTGCTGTAATAGCACATTGAATTTTATATTCCACCCCCCCTTCTCCCCACCTTCATTTGAACAACACAATTATAAACTTCCTTCTTTTTTTCCCTGTTTTATTACAAATGTCGGAGGTCAGAATTACTTGGAAGCCAGGCAAGGAGAGCAAAATAACACCCACCACCTCCACCACCATCTTCCAGCAGCGTGCAAGAGGGATGGTGGGAGAAACAGAGAATGCAAAATAGGTCACAACTCAGTAATCTCAGTATAAAGGAGGGGGGATTTCTTTTTTCTCTTCACTTAAGTGCAAAGCAAATGGGTCAAGTAATCGCGAGCGCATGCCCTAACACTAATTGACTTATTTTGGAATGATTATAACTGTAATATTTTTCTTAATGTCACTGTTTTCTGGGCTGTTGATTTTAGTGATTGCCAAGCGGTGGCATTAAATCTCTTGTAAATTTTAAATTGCATGCTATTTCTGTAAACAAGTCCCTCTGTTCACATCCTGATCATTAACCTTTGGTGATTTATATCACCGTCCTTTCTTTTGCACAATTACTGCTCTATTGCCTTGCTCTTGCTGCCAAACAAAGTGTAGGGAGGAAACAAAAGTGGGATTTTTCCTGCAGCTTCTTAAGAAAGCTTTTTGGGGTTTTAAGTTGTAATTTTGGTTTCTTTCTCAGTGGAAATGTAAAATTATCCCTTCTCAGAGCAAAACGCTCCATTTTGATGGTCTTACGGTATAAAGTACGCAGTATTCCTGCATATTTTGCAGGAAGTACCAACTAAGAAATGAGAGAATGCAATTGTCAGATATGAGTAAGTTTGGGTGGGGTTTTTCCCACTTAATAGGAAACAAGATACTTTTTAGTGATTTGCCATTTTCTGTGCATTTTTGCCATTTTCTATGTATTTGCTGCAGTTTATCTCCCAACCACATTTTTCTTCTAATCACAGTGTTCATTGTTCCTGCTTGAGAAGCTTATGATTTTATATCTACCTGTTAGGAAACCGCACCAGGGAAACAAGTATGAAGAATTCCCTTGTGGTTTACAGCGAGTCTAATTTGAGTAACCTTTTGTTCTTACTGATCAAACCAAGTATCAAAGGCACCTTGGATAAGCGTGTGGGAGCATGTTCCTGCTGGCCACATCCCAAAGGGTTTTGAGACCTATCATCAAAACCAGCTTCTGAAATTAGGCAAAGGTATCTCTTTTTCTGGAGGTATTATCCCTGGTGGAAACAGAGCAGTCAATGTGCTCCATAGCTTTGCATCTTTGAGCTGGTACCGTCAGGCTTTGTGTGGAAGCTGCAATGGTGAGACATGCAAATGTTGAGTTAATGAGCATTGTAAGTATTAAAAGCCACATGTTTAGATAATTATGCCTTCAAAAACAGAACTATGATAGGAAATGACAGTCCAGATTAACAAACCTGCTTTGGTCTTTAACGCGTGCTTGCTCAATTGCACTTCCGCCTTTCTACAGACCAAACCCATTTCCATTGTGTGCGGTCCCATTTTTGAAAGCTTGATGTAGGAACCAGCCTCTCCAATATTTTTTAACACTAGTTCTGTTATTTTTAGGTATTTTCTGTGCTTCCAGGTAATAAATCTCTGATTAAGATGGAAAAAACTGCAGTTCAGATGCTGCCGCTGCTTTTGTAGGTGCTTGGCAGAAGCAGGTATATGGATGATCCTCAGCGTGGTGGGTCTGTTGTGCTTACATAAGGTCCCCTTTTGCTGTATGCCGTGCAACGCTGACAGTCTTTCTCTCCCTGACCCATGGCTATTACTTGACCCATTACTGATGGGTCTGGTCACAGAGGAGTGAGGAAGGGCAGGATATTCACAGAGGTGGCTGGGTACAAGATCACAGCTGAAAGACTCAAGCTTCTGAGAGCAGAAAGAAGCAGACATCTTACATGTGTGTCCTCCACTGGTCCTTTATCAGTTCTGTGTGATTGCAAGAAACTTTATTTTCTTAATTTCAGAGTTTGCCTAAAACTCTTTAGTTTTCAGATTTTGGGTTTTTTTTTTCTATAGGGAGCCACTGACAAATACAGAAGTCCCACCTGCTCCTTATTGCAGGCAGCCAGTCTTTAAGCAATGCTTTGATTCCCTAGGGGGAACGTACGTAATGTCACTGTATTAACCTTAAACCAGACCTCACTCCAGTTATACAACAGACTGGAGTCACTTGTACCTGTGTATGATTGAAATACAGAATTACTTTTCCTTTATCAGTAGATTTTGCAGCACTGCAGAAAGGCTTATTTTTAAGAAAGTATGTGGCTGTGCTCTGCCTACATTGGTTTAACATGCATAAGGTTATTAAATCCTTTCCACTCTTGTTGGTTACCTATCTGACACATTAAACAGGCCAGGCTTTCCTGGAAAGCTTTCCTTCTTCATATTCATTAACTCTCAAACTGTCTTTTGGTTAGAAGTTAGTGATAACTGCTGCTGTGGTTCTGTGGCTGTGCAGAATGTTGATGGCAGATGGAGGGGAACAGCTGAGGTAAGCTCCGCTCTACAGACTCACCTTCACAGCAACCTTTAGTTAAGCAAGTTGCTCAGCTTTGAAACACGTGTCATAGAATCATAGAATAGTGTGGATTAGAAAGACCTTAAGATCATCCAGTTCCAATTCCCCTGCCATGGGGGTTGTCATGTTAGAAGGAAACCTCAAGCTTGAAACACATCAGGAAACATCTGATGCAAGTGTAGACTCGCATTACTTCATGGATTTATACAAACCATGTTTTCTTGGCATCCAGATAGAATAAGAAGTACATATGGGGAGGAACCAGCCTTTCATCACCAGTTTATCACTCACGGGTAGTGATATAAAACAGCACCACTGCAAAACTCTTCCAGTGGAACGCAACCTTTATCAAGAGCTGTGGGCGACCGACAGCAGAGCTGTTTTGTCCTCATAGGGTTGATTTTCAAAACTAATTAGATTTAAACACTGGGTTTGGAAAGGGGAGAGAAGTATTAGTATAGTCATGCCCAGTGGGACATGGCACAAATATTTCCTTAATTGAGGCTGCTAATAAACATACTTATCTTCTGAGTTACTGGGATAATTTACGCCAAGTGGCAAAAGGTAACGCTAGTTAACATTGTATAGTGCGTAAATACCAACGTGCCTTTGTTGTAAACAAATTCTATATTGTTAACATTTCATGTGGGTTGCTGGGCATCTTGGCGGTGTTTCATTCCCATCCTTTTGAAAAGATGAAGGGTTATTAAGAAAGGGTGCTTGAACAGAGGTGGGGAGGAGGGTGTGAATAAAAAGGGGGTTTAAATAGGTCTCAGTGTTACTTGAGGCAAGCTTGACTAGATTTCAGGCTGTAACCTCAGCTCTTGAAGATGCTTTGCTGGTGTTTGAAGTACACTGTTGAGAATCTGTTGGTTCTGCACTTCTTGTTTCTGGAAAGTGTTTCCTGTCTGAGTGTCATCCTACACCAGACATGCACAGTGAGTTGCTGTTCATTAGCAGCAGCAGCAGGGTCCTCTGACGACAGCAAACACACACTCTGGCACCTAGTGAAAGAGGCTGGTTGGCTTGGAGGCCAGAAGATCCAGTTTTGTTTCTGATTCTGGCAGAATATTCATGTTTGCTTATGAGAGATGCCTGAAGCCTGGCGAGTCTCTGTTTTATAGCCATGGAAAATAGAAATAATGGTTTTGTTTAAAAGCAGACTTTTGGGATGGCTGTAATTCCTGACTGTAGAGTGCCAGGTGGAAAGGAGCCCTTGTCTTCCGTTGGTTTCAAGTTGTGCTTGTGTTTGCACCCCTCTGGTGCAAGGTGTCACTGACTATTTATGAAACCCTTAATACTGAGAATAAAAGATGTGAGAAGTGGAAATATGGAACAAACTGATCTTTGCACACCATTTAGAACCGATCTCGCAGGATACCAAGAGGTGCAACTGCTTCCGGATTTGTGTTTTCTCTACATTGTAGTAGACTTAATTGAGCTCTCTGGAGCAGGTTGCAGACTAATTTTATCCTGTAGTCGTTGACAGTGTAGTTTTGTAAATCTGATCTCTGTGTCACACAGTTAACACAGGCATTGGTATGGGAATGCAGTGAGACCATGCTTAAGTGTTTGTTTTCCCTTGCACAATCCTTTGCTTCTGAGAAACTCAATCTCTTGTTTGCGGTAAGTGGTGGGCTGTAGCCACATCTGACTTCTGGCAAAGCAAAATGAATGTGAACTCGGGTTAAATGCAGTTATTTTCACTATGAAAAGGTAACAGTGCGGCATAAACAGTGGGACCATGGTGCTGCATGGAAGGGGCTTGGTGGTTATGAGAGTGCAATGGTTTTCCTAAAATTTCCTCATTGCATGTCCACTTCCACTGAAGAAATAAATGGCTTTGGGTTCATCTCATCATAATCTGACAGTTTCAGCTCATTGCTCATCCTGGCCCCCACCACTTTAAAACAAAGAGCAAAGCAAACAACAGCAACGTCATTTGAGACATCTCCTATTGATAATAACTTCCAAATAGAACTCAGTTGCAGCTGGTTCTTCCCACTTTAACCCTTTGCCTGCTGGCCTCCCAGGAAATAATTGACGACTGATTGGCCCATTAACCTCTTTTTTTTTTTTTTTGGTTAAAAAAAAGGAAGAAGTTTGACAGCCTAGACCTGTGTAATGAGGAGGGATTCCTGGGGAAATCAGCTTGATGGCTGAGTTGCTTGCCCCTAAGGATGCAAAATTAGCCCCGTGGGACCTCGTCTGCATAGAAACTGGACACAATTAGTGTAATTTCCGGTGTTATTAATGTAGTTTGGAGTAATTGGGCAGGTTGATTTCGACAGGTTGATGGTGCTAAAATACTATTATAGTGGACCTTTCTGTGAATAACTGTTAAACATGGAAAACTGTTTAATAAAATTTTGTGATTGGGCCCACAGGGATTTAAATACCACAACCTAGAATTTGACTGAAGAGGAAAACCGACCAATTCCATCTTCCTGCCTGGGTTTTCCTGTCGCTGTATGTGGTGGTTGAGGACAGCCACATTTGCTGCTCACCTCTTGTAGGCATTGCCCTGTGGGTGATGTGCAGCAGGCACCACTGCTGCTTTGTTTCCCGGTTGGGTTTACAGAGCAAAATGTGGTGTATTTGAACAGCAAATGTATTATTGAACACATCTTCAACTGGCATGGTTGCTTTTCAGCTGAGCTCTTCAAGGAGTAAACCTGAAACTTCAGTAGATATCAGAGAGTAAAAACTTACATGTTCTTAATATATCATCAGCGATGACCAAGTTTTCTTATTGATGTTCTGGAAACATCCTTCCAGCCCAGTCTTAAAACATCCTGCAGCCCTCTTAACTCATGGTGGGGCCATACTGGGACAGACTCACCAGTGTCCTGTGTGGACTTTGCTATCCAGAGCCACAAAGGCTGTGTAAGATCTTGGCAGCTTTTGTCACAGTGTCAGCTGGTTGCAGCAGAAATGTCAGGAGATGAAACAAGGGAGCCTCTCCTTTGGGAAAAGGAGACAGCTTATAAAAGAGTGACCACAAGGAATGGCTGGAGGTGTTTCCTGAATTGCACTCCACTCGCCTGAATAGCCGGGATTGTGTCCTCTGCTATAGGTCGCCTGTAAGCAGGGGAATAACCTTGTGTAGCGTATCTGAGAAACAAAGCTTGCAGAGGCACTGCTGCGGGGATGGGATTTCAGCCTCACTTTGCAATGGGACACTGGCTGAATCGTAGGGTTTATTTCTCTTAGGCAAACCAGCTTCATGTATGTGATAAGGATTATTGGCAGATAGAAGATAAGAGGCTTCAGTGATGCAGCAGCTTGACTGTATATACTTCTTCTGACGTCTGGAATTGTGATGCTGGAAAGCCATGGTAGAGGAGTAGTATAGAGTGGCTCTGTAAAGATATACCATATATACTTGTTGAGTATAGTTATATACTATATATTTTTCATAGAATCATAGATGGTTTGGGTTGGAAGGGACTCATCCAGTTCCAATCCCTGCCACGGGCAGGGACCCCTTCCACTGGAGCAGCTTGCTCCAAGCCCCAGTGTCCAACCTGGCCTTGAACACTGCCAGGGATGG
>JBCJKH010023201.1:6028-16611 GCA_039877255.1 Loriculus beryllinus | reverse complement strand
GTGATGAGGCACTGGAATGGGTTGCCCAGGGAAGTTGTGAATGCTCCATCCCTGGCAGTGTTCAAGGCCAGGTTGGATGGGGCCTTGGTCTAGTGTGAAGTGTCCCTGCCCATGGCAGGGGGGTTGGAACTGTATGATCTTAAGGTCCTTTCCAACCCTAACTATTCCATGATTCTATGAATAAAATCATGGGTCAACACTTCCATTGAAGGGACAACACTGTAAACAAGATACAGGTTTGAGATTGGGGCAAGGAGGCAAGGTATGGTGCTGCAAGTAAAGGGGTGAAGGGGGAAAGCAATGTAGAAACTGATTTTCATGCACTTAGTCTGGAAAACTAGTACAGGAACAAAAATACTGGAGTGTCTGGGACAGGAAGGTGTTTACCAGAATGGATTCACAGTAGCTGAGCTTATCTGCTCTCAGCTATAACTGCTGCCGCTCCGTCAACAATCTGGCCTTGGTCCCTGTTGTTCCTGCCTTCTTGTGGCCATTCAACGGCAGTTGGGATTAACTCTTTAAAAACAAAAATTGAATCTATGAAACAAACATAATGCATATGAAATGTTGGCTTTTCAAGCCTACTAATATTTTAAAAGGAAATTAAAATGGAGACACTGCTGTTCTGGCACTGCCTACCATCCTTTGGGCATCTATACCAGAAAGGAGGTGACCCCTTGTCAAGGTCCTGTCCTCTTAGGACAGATGACCTTAGGAGTTTAAGATTAGCCTTTATTTACTGCAGACTGCTCAGACCTTATTGGAAGATGGCAAGAGATCAGACAAGAGTGTCAGAATGGTCCCCTTATTTGTCTTCAAGGGTGAGTAGAGAGTAATTATCTTCTCCATAAGCTGCTCTTGGCTTTAGAATGGGTTTGGTAACAAGTAAATGGCCAAAGCATCAAAGTTAATGATATTACTAATGCATTAAAGAAACAAAACTGCTCAGCACAGGGTCAAGTGAAGTCAGTACTGTGTGTCCTGGTGGATGGGGAGGGAGGGAAGGTGGAGGTGATGCTCTGGCACACACTTATCCGAGCAATGCCCAGCCACAATAATTGCTTCAGTATTTCTGAAAGGCACCAAAGTGTGTCTTGTACATGGCCTCATGTTCTCAACGCCTAATTAAGCACAAGGTCCATGATTTGCAGAGATGATCTATGGGTCTGCATGCATCGTACCACGTGTCCATTTTATTTTAACAAGTTTTAGCTCCATAAATTAAGTCACTCCAGTTTTATAGTTGTTTGGTGCAGCAGGAGTCAGGGGGTGGTTTTGGCCCTCACAAAGATTAACCTGCTCTTTTAAAGCACTAATCCTTTCATCTAAGTTGACGTGAGAATCCCAACTACCTTTCTATTACACCCCATTACCCACATACATAAATCTAGCCAGGAAAATCGGCTTCCAGCAGCTAGGAGTGATTCATTTTTGATGCAGGCAGAGTCCAGGCAGGTTTGACATGAGGTTTCAGCAAGGTAACAGGAATTAAAGGGCACATCTTAAGCCGATGAGATATTTGGATATCAGGATTCTTAATGTTACAGTGTAAATAATCTCTTAGCACTCCATTAAATGAAAGGCTTTCAGGGCGTGCAGCTATTGTTAATGACTGCCTCCTAATCCTGACTTTTACTGTGTGCTAATTCAAGGTCTCCCAGTGCTTTTTGCAGAACACAACTATTTGCAAGTTAAGATCGCACAGGGGAAGGAATGATAGGCTGAAATGGGAAATGAGAGGCCAGTGAGTGTAATGAATCCTTGCTGCCTGTGCTCGGTGCTGCTTATTTATCCCACTCGAAGATAAAGCTGCTGCAGAGGGGGAGGAGGGAAGAACAGTCCTTTCCCAGCTTTAATGAGAAAGGAAGAACAGATAGATGCTAACAGATAGAAACATCTCCAGTATTGATACAAAGCCAAGCCCAGGAGACGTTGATTTTTGGAGAGATGTTGAACTGCTCCTATAAAGGCTTAATTTTAGGCACTATCAGCACTACCCAGTCAGTTTTTCTTTCTGTGAAGAAAGTAATTATGTAAAAGCCAGTTAAACCCAGCAAATATTTGCAGTGCTGTAATGCCTTGGGTGGTGCTGTGACAGAAACAGTGCAACATGGGAAGAAAGCTGGTAAATAGCATCCATTTAACCTTGCAACGAAAGGAAAATATCTTTATTTGATGCTTGGGAGGGTTTCATACAGATGGTCAGAGTTGTCAGCATGTTTTGAGGGTATTCTCTGCTATACAATGATGATTGGGGGGTGCTTCCTGCTGCAGGCAGGTGGGATGACTTTTTCCCCTCATTGTGCTATGCAGCAGCACCGCTTTTCACCCTTCACCAAACCCAGCTCTTGGTGGGGTGCAATATTAGGGCTGCAAAGCCCTGGCTCCAAATAGGACCTCCCTGGTAACAGCAGTGCCAGGTGGGATGCTCCTGGGCACTGGGTTTTGCAGGGATGTGTAAGAAACCGCTTTCTCCTGAGCCCTGTTACTGGCTGAGAGGTTTTATTTGGATCTCGTCAATTACTTTCTGTGCTTCGTGTATTTTAATTACTCAGATGATAAAGCAAAGCTTTTATGATGTTCTAATATGACAGCTAAAAGCCCTGTTTTAATGCAGAGATAATAGCAATTTGCCAGTCCAGTTGCTGTGGTCTATCCTGGGGCTTGTGTTGACATGCCTTTGAGGTGTTTTGTTCCCTACTACTGTCATGGTGTTGGTGGCAGAGAGATCCTGTCCTTTGCTGGGCATTTAAAGGAAGTGGAGGCAAAAGAGCTCAGAGTGCTTCTTGGATGTAGGTCCTCTTTCATGGATACCAAAGGAAAGGGAATCTTCTGGTTACATATGCAAAACACCAGATTGCTGAGGATGAAAATGGATGATGATGATGATTAATGAATGCTGAAGATGCAAAACCCATCTCTTTCTGTGCTTTGAACAAAGAGGTATCCTGGCTGTACTTGCAAAAAGCTAGCTCATCAAGTGCAGAAATGAAGCTTATTCAGGCATCAGTGTGTGCGAGAAAGTGGTACTGATGCTAACCATTGCCACTCACAGCTATTTTGTTTTGGAGGGGCTTATATTGAGTGTTTCTATTAAAACATCAGTTCAGCCCAGCTTGCCTGGAACCTGCAAATCCTGCTGGATATACAACCCCCTCTTCAGCTGTTCACTGGCTCCACCAGTGGCCAAACTCTGCTTATTCCTTCTCAGTCAAGCTGGGGAGGCACAAAACCTACCTTTGTCTATATAGTAACATGGGGAGGTGGGTAGAGATTGCACTCGTGGCTTTTTCCATCACAAGATGCAGAAATGTCCTCTCATGAGCTCCACAAATGGCAAATAGTTGAAGCTGGAGGAGTATCAGCAGGAAGCATAGCTCTATGTTTGCTCTAGTCTTATACCTTTCCCCAAGGGATTTGCTTTTGGCTTTGATAGAGATTGGTATGCAGGGCTACGTGGATGCTTAAACAGCTTCAGCTCTTAAAGTCCTTGGAAAGTATCTGCTTTGGGTTTTGGTAAGGATCTGCAGTGCTCTTTCTGCCTTGCCCCAGCTCTGAACTCTCCATCCTCCCAGGGCAGCCCCAACTGCTGTTTTAGTTTAAACTAAGCCCTGCTGATCAGGAACAGACTTAATGCCTTGTTTGTTCACTAGTGACAAAACAACTGCACATAAATGCTCAAATCCCTCTGTAAACAGTTCCTTACTGAGATCTGGTACTTCAGGTTTTGGCTGTGGGGGAAGGGGTATGTAAAATCAAGTAGCTCTGAAGCAGACAAGTGAAACTCTTGCCTGTTGAAGAGCTGGATAAAGCAAAGCTATGTCTGAGTTGTAACCAGTAATCTTAACTTTCTGTTTACTGGGTGCACCCTATGGACAAAGGCTTTCTGTAAAGCTTACTAGTCTAATGTATGTATAAGTGTTTATGGAGATTGGCCAATTACAGACTCACTGTGGAGGGAGTAAGAAAAACAGATTTAATGAGACTCAAGTACTACATCAGATCCTTGGGATGCTTCTTGTTTGCTGGTCTCCTACCCTAATGGGAGAGCCTAACCTGGGGCCAAAGTAGTCCCATGATAGCACAGATGGGCTCAATGAAAATCAGTGTGAACCAAGGTAACAGTGACCCAAGTGGCTATAGAAATGTATGTTAGTTTGTTATAAACCTCCATTGGCAAGCAGAAAACCTATCCTGTAAACCAAAGCTGCTTACGGGCATGGTTTACAGCCAGTTCAAGGTGTATTATTACTATTCATGGACAAGAAACCCCATTTAATAACATCAAGGCTGAGACTTGTCATTTACAAATGACTGTAAGCAAGGAAGCTCATAGCTGAGGTTGGTACTCCATCCTGGACTGGTCACCAGGTATGAAGGTCTTATTTAGGTGACAGAACTACAGGAATGGAGGTCACAGAGACCCCTTTACCCTTTATGGCTCCATTTGAGATGCTGCAGTGGGGTGTGCTTGGTCCCATGGATGCAGCCTGGCTGGAAAGATCAAAAGGTTGCCTAAAACTAGTAAGATCTTGTCAGCAGAACTGTGTGCGTGTGTCTGTAAGCCCACATTGTGTGGTGTTCTACAGTAACCATGGGGACTTTGGTCAAAGTCATCAGTAAGTGCAGGGCAGCTAATCCAAGGGATGACAGTTTGAAATATGGATGTAGAAAAGTGTATCTTGTACCAGGACACCACCAGGTGACTGCATCAGCAATGATGTTAAACCTGGAACCCACAACAATGTCTTACTAATAGCTGCTGTTGAGGGGAGCTAAGTTTTGGCTTGTAGACTCCAATCCTTAGAGTCTGGCTTGCTTTTTATTCTAAAGATGCATAACATTGCAATGTGTCAGAATCCATTTCTTGGTGCTTTTCTTGGGATCAGACCATTGATACTGGCATTGTATGCGAGGCAGCAAGTCTTATGTTTCCATCCTGTATTTACGGTATATTTAACTCAAAACCACAAAATATATAGCAGGGGAGTAAGGGGGGAGCCTTGCTGACCAATTTCTCTGCCTTAGCGATGCTCATCTGAAGTGAGCAGAAAGTCCAGAATCAATAAGAGGCTTTATTTAGAAAGCTGAGGCAAGAGGAGAAGCAGTAAATACTCTGCAAAAGGTAAAAAGGGTTAGACAGAGCAATTATGAAATGCAGAACATTACTCTCAACCTTTAGAGACACAAATAGGGTGCTATGTCAGCTTTTTATCATCCATCCTATTTTCAGCACTGTGTTTGGATTGAAAGACCTCTCAATAGGATGTCCTGAGTAAAGCAAGCTGGGTCAGGGGCATATTTTCTGCTCAGCCAGTGAGTTAAATATAGAAACATATTTTTCACCTATTGAAGAGAGCTCTTCCGGAGGAGAGGAGGAGTGGGAGCTCTGACTCCACTCATGGGTAGTGCCTGTTGTGCATTTATCTGTCCCTCTGCCTTATTCTCTCTTTTCCAAAGGGTTTTTGAGCTTTGCTGTGCCTTTCTTTGGATGTGAGGTCTCCTTTCATTAGAGGCTGTGCTGCAGCCTCCAGCTCCTGTGACAGGTTGGATAACTCATGGCAGCGTACAGGAGGCAAAGGCCACATGAGGCTTGAGGGCTTCTAAAATCACCATGAAACACTTCTCCCCTCACCTCGCAAAATGCCCTTTGGTTTCCAGCTTGGTGGAAGGAGGCCAAAATGTTTTCCTGTAATGGGGTGCTGTGCTTTACAGTCAAGGAAAAAGACACATAGGATGGGAGAGGAGCTGGGTATAGCCCTTCTAAAAGGTGTCCCATGCTCATCTGCAGCCCTTCGCATGTGAAAGCAAGGAGCAAAGTGCTTCAGTGTAGGGAAACTTCGTTTTCTGCCTCGCAATTCCAGACTGTCATTCCCTGGCTTAGTGGTGGATATTAAATAGAAATGAAGGGTATCAAACAGAGCAGACCCAGATCATCAGTCAGGGTTCTGGACTCTCATTTTAATAATTACAGGGTGAGGAACTTCGGATTTAATTGTGTGCTGTGATTTACAGCACTACCAAACTGGTCAGCAGTCGCTTGAAGAGGGGGAGCAGCACTTCAGTGTTGACTCAGGGACAGCATCAGCAACATTGCCTCTTGAACACTGCTTTTTGTTCTTCCATCTTCCTTAAAGCCCATGTGTATCAGCTCTGCACAGCTGATGGAACTAACCATTGGAATGCACCAAGCCGAAGAACACAGCGAGCAGCTCACTAGGGAGGGCTTTCCTCTTGTAGCCCTCATTGGGGCCCCATCTCTGGCTTACACTGTTATGGTCTGGCACCCTTTGCATAGCAGGAGGTATTGATGAGTGAAGTGTAAATCCTTCCCAACTGCTGCAGACCTGTGAGATAAACAAAACAGAAGTGGATTTTGTTTAAATGAAATCTCCCAAGTGACTTAAGCCGTCACTCAAATCAGTATCAGTTTTAATTGAATTAAAATAGACATGAAAATGTTTAAGAAACCAAGAGCAGTTTGTCCTGAAGAACTTGAAACCTAAGTTTCAAAACTAGCTTCTTCCTTCTCGATAAGCAGCTGCTCAGTGCAATAAAACCACTGGGAGTCAGGACACACATCTGTGATTGGTTCCCAAACATGCTCCTCAGCGATGCTCTTGCTGAATGTCACAGAAGAGCCTGGTACAGCCTTCCCCGTTTTAGAGGGGAAAAGAAAAGGTGCAGAGCTTGGAGGGCTGGATTGCTAATTTCTCATCATCCTCAGCATCTCTCTGCTTTGCATCATGCCAGATAAGACACCCCAGGAGTTGTGGTTAGTCCAAAGTCAGGTGTTGTCAGTGGGGAACAGTTGGGCAAAACTGTCTCTGCAAGGAGCTGTGGTATGGTGGTAGCGAGCCCTAGCCTAGTGGTAGCGAGGCTGCAGACTATGTAATACAGAAAAGCCTCAAATTATTCTGGAAGAGGAAAGTTTGGCAAAAATAGATAGGAATGAGTATAAATTAAAGAATAAAAATAAAAAATGGTCATGAAATCCTTACTTTGAATAGACACAAGTTGGGTCAAGAGTGAGGCTGTGGGCTCACACTAGGCAATTCAGACCATGTGGTGTTTGATGCTCTGAACTTTTCCCATCTCATCCATGGCATTTATTTTGTCTGTTCCATTTTGGCTGCTGTTTCACGTCGGATAAATACCCAAGAAATGTTTTAATGCACACAAGTAGGTGTTGGAGCCTTAAGGGTCCATAGGATGCATGCAAAGGCTGAGCACCTGGGGAAATGCTGTCAGCCCCCACCATGTGCCTGAGAGGCTGGGTTGCCCCAGGCTATTGTGTCTTGTTTCATTTTTCTTACAGCCTTGACACCATATCCAGTAAGGAAATGATTGTATTGCCTCATATTTTTTCCACTCTATTAATTATAATACCATTACAATTAAAGGAAATGTCAGAGAATTTTATTGAGTCATATCAGTTTTTGCACTTTATAGTTGCAAATTAATATGTTATATATTAGGCCCCAATTTGGTTTATTATTAGGTCTTTTGGGTTCCTGAACTTCTAAATTTCTTTTGCACATTTCCATTACAATAATACTTTTAAAAATCTAAATTGTTGCCTATAATAGACCTTGTGTTTGACCACTTTTTGGGTGTCTTGACTTATAAGCAGTATAGGTATATAGGTGTTCTTTCCGTGCTGACTACTTTCCTCCAATGCAGGCAGCATGTTTTGTAGCTGTAGCTACAGCTTGTTGGACGGTAGTTGCTTTTGGTTACAGACCTGGAGAACAGCAGAAACATGAGCAAATAGCAATACTCTGGTATCAAGAGCCTTTCAGACCAAGCTTCTTGTCCAGCTCCTGAGGGTGAGCTGTGTTGGCAGCTGAAAACATCTGGGACATCTCGCTGAAACCAAGAATATCACACCTAAGTAGCAAAGGTTAAGCTGAGGTTGGTGGCTTGTTACTTGGGAGACTTGTTGGCCACAGATACAGAATAACTCTTGGAAAAGTATTTTCTTGCAATTATTTCTAATTACAAAGGAACAAGCTTGTCTGCCTTTTAGACTAGTTGGAGTGTCTGGGATTTGCTTTGTGGGCATGTGCCTCCTTCTAGCTAGCAATAGACCATGTGGCATTGAAACCTCAGTTATGAGCCCTCCTGAACTTGGAGAAGCGCTTTGGTTTGTCTCAACTGAAGTACTGAAGTGTGAGGCTTTCTGTGCCTTCAGGGTGTTCTCTTTGCCTGCTGTAAGAACGTGTCCTTAAGCAAGTCACCTTGGAGAAGGTGTGGTGGGCTGGAGGACAGAGCAAAGTAAAAAGATGTCATTAAGTGAGGATCAGGGTCAGCAGGTAAAAGCCCATTTCACTGTTAATGCTTTCCTATCTGGGAGTTTAATGATGAAAGAAATGAAATATTCAGGAAAACTACTATTAGCCAGTGGAGCACTGAAGTGAGCTATTGCTTGTGCTGTCACGCAATGTCACTGCTAAGGAAATTGAGTCATTTCAGTGCTGCAGCCTTTCAGGGTCTGATCAAGGCTTTCCCATCCAGATGACTACTGCAGCATCTTCCTACAACAAGCATCTATCTCTTTGACGCAGCCGAACCCACACCATCCCACCTTCCTAGTCATAGTAATGTGAATTAGAAACTTGCCACGTAGCTGCAAAGCCAAATAGTGCTGGGATTTATAACTCTGCCATGCTGACACCTACAAGAAGCTGCAGTGGTGGATGGCAGGTTAGCAAGACCCAGAGCATCAGGACTACCTGTATGAAGTGGTGTTGAGACACTGTTTGTGTCTCATAAGCTGCTTTAATAACAGTATTTTTTAGAGAGTACATCCTAAATACTTACCACACAAATCCTTGCAATGAAGGACAATGAAGGAAAATCTCAACAGCTGTTCCTTTATTGTTCAACCAACAAGAAAAGAAAACCAAGCTACAAAGCAGCACCCCAAGGTCATGTTATTCATTTACAGTAGGGAAATGAAGAGGTATGACATGCCTTTTAGTGCACTTGAGAACTGACTGTTGTGCATTTTGGGATGCAAGGCTTCAAGCCTTGAGATAAGAGTCTTGCTGAAAGACATGTAGCTTCAATATTACTGCTTGAACTTCATAGGAGTCTAGGAGTTACAGCCTGAGCCACTCAAACTGCAGGGAGTTCTACAGCCATGGAAGATCCTGCAGGACATTCCAGGAAAGGAGGGAATCATCCCCTCTGTCCCCTCTCTGCGTGCAGCAGAAAGGCTTGTCTTAATTATCTCCTCTTTAGAAATCACTCACAAGCTGTTTTTCATACAAAGCAATAATGACTCTTTATCCTATCCATGCCAAGGAGGAAATTCAGCCTCCCGATCACGGGAGCAATGGTGTGTGCTCATCTGGGCACTTCCTCAGGCAGGTGAGAGGTCCAAAATATTTCTCAGGTGTTCTAAAAACCAATCAGCCTTTCAGTTCTGATTCTGAGAGCTACCAAAGGGAGGAGCTTCTCCAAGCAGTGGATTGCCAAGGTGAGAACACGCACAGCTTAGATTTAGTCAGCTCATCAAGAAGATGCTTCCTTGTAGCAAAGTGGGGAAACTGAAATCTGCAGTTTAAGAAGCAGCATCCAAACCTCTGGTGTCAGTCTGCTTTCCTGCCACCACTGAGGTGCCCAAGACATGCAGTGCCCTTGCACATCTCATTTTGCTCTTCTTGCATCTCCCTCCAGGAGGGAAGGATCTGAGTCTACTGCTGCCATCTGCAATGAACAAATGGTGCTATCCCTACCTGATAATTTCCCTGCTGCAGCTGTTTGTGTCTTCTGGCTTTGGGTTTTTATAAAATTAGGGTATCAGGTTGTTTCTGAATCATTTTTATGTTGTGTGTTTGCTTCCAACTCTTCTGGCTCATCAGGAAGCCAGCCCTCCTAACATTCTTTAGTAACAGGGTAAGAACCCCTCTGCCTCTGTGGTCTCCTGTAGTTACCACAGCCAAAAACAACACTTATTTGGTTTGCACAAATCAGAATTTCCCTTTGAGTAGCTGACAAGTTGGGTGTATCATTGAGATCCATTGTTTTTTATTGAGATCACAGAGTCAAGGTTGCTTTTGGAGTATAGGTAGCTTGGAAGCTGCAATGAGCCGTGTCTGCAAACCTCGGTGTTTAAGAGACATCCTCTGCAGTCCTTTAATCTTCCTGGGTTTCAGGGGCTGCCCATCCAAAAAGCATTAAAGGATTTTGTGGTTCAGTGCAGAAAAACCATGAGACACTTATTCTCCTGCTTTTGCTCATGTGTTACTTGAGGATTTGTCAAGTCAGAGGAGTACACGTAAAGTGCAGCTCACCTCCATGCTCAGTATCAGAATAGCCAAAACCACATTCAGTACTCCTCAGATCTAGATTCCTGCCATTTCTGGAGTAACTTGGGCTCTTCAGGAACCTCCTTAGCACAGAGCACAGGAGCACACTTTTCTCTTCTCATTCTTGAACATTAATAGTACACCCACACACATAATTTGAAAGCATATCAAAATGTACGATCACAGAATGATAGAATCATAGAACAGTTAGGGCTGGAAAGGACCTTAAGATCATCCAGTTCCAACCCCCCTGCCATAAGCAGGGAC
>JBCJKH010023196.1:0-17004 GCA_039877255.1 Loriculus beryllinus | reverse complement strand
TCACCAAATTCCTTTTTGTAATTACAGTCCTTGTGCCACAGCAATCATATTTATGATGTCATTAAAAATTATAAGACTCTGATGAACAAAGAAATCATCTGATACATGAGACACTAGAACTGATCAAATATGGAAGACTATCTGCTTGGAGGTAGACTATTTTGTGAAGTAGAGCCAAAGATGACAGATTATCTTTCTGTGTTCCTCCTAAAACAGATGAGAGAACTGACTTGGGTATTTCACATTTTTTTACTTCCATCCAGTAAATCTGTGTAAATCTTGCTTTCATTCTGTTAATTTTGCAGGATTCATTAAAGTGAAGGCTTCTAAAGAATTGTCATCCAGTAGTTCTTCTAGAAATACTTGTGAACCCCATCTCAGCAGAATGAAGGTATTCAGATATCTTTACCGTGCTTGCATTAGTAATTTTTCAGGTATTAACAGGCTTGCATTTGATTATCTTTTGATTAGAAAAGTGAAGATTCTACTCTAATTCCTACAGAAAACAAATACACACTGACATGAGGATTAATTTATCAATCTTTTCCATATTTGATGTCTATGGTTCTTTGAAAGTGTTTTTAAGTGTTTTATAAAAAAATCAAATAAGACTTAGTAAATAAAATATTACAGTCCTAATGTACCTTGCAGCTTGAGACACATAGTATGATTTGCAAAAATAAGGAAAAACTAACCAAAAGGTATTCCAAATATCTATTTCCCAGCTATTTTTTATGAATCCAAAATATCTAGAATAGAAAAACAGAGACAGAAATTTAATAAGTACTAACTTCTTACCTTTGGTCAAAATATATCAACAACATAGTTTTACTCTAATACGTTTTCATAGATGAGTAATGCTAGCAGGTATTTCCTACTTATTATTGCATTATTTCATTCAGTTCTAATCTAAAAAATTTAGTTCTTTTCTGTATGTTTGCTATAATTTTTCTAAAGCATTATAAGTCAACCCCTATTTGGGTAAAAAAATAATTTGAATGTAAGTTGTGAGATAGTTCAGGTTCTTTGTCACCATTTCATAGGAGCAAAGTTACCTACAAGTCAGAAAACAGATCTGTCATCTTCCACAGTAGAGGTAAGTTGGGAAAAGAGGGATGCATTCAGCACAACCAGGAGGAAGAGAACTGCACAGAAGTTGAGACATGTATTTAAATTGCCAGTAAACTCAGAATGTCATAGTGTTTCCCTGAATTGAAATTCAGTAGCAGTTGGCAGTTATTGCCCAGGTCCAGATGGTATGTAGTCATTGAAATCCTCTTTCATTCTCTGTGCTCCTCTCACAGGGGCCAGTTGCAATTATGCACTTGAAGCAGTGCACAGAAATCTGTCTTTTTGTGCCTTAAGACAAACCTCCCTCTAAGGAGTCGGAGAGGACCAAAGCCCCTGTGGTGGCAGGGGAGACCGTATCTTGGCTTGGCTTTCTGCCTTCCCCTTATGCATTTGATTGCTATCTCAAGAAGGCACTTCTCTCCTGTTTTGCCTGTGTAGGATGTTCAGAAGAGCATAGCAGGCATCTTCGCAGCCTGACACCTTGTGTTCTTCAGTGCATTGCCCCTTCCGGCTTCCTCTCTGACACAGCTGATGTATTCTTGACCACCTTCCACCCTTGTTGCCCAAAATTTTCAAAGATCTATTGACTATATGACTGAAGGAGACCCAGAACTCCACTGACCGGGGCAGCTGCTAGCTGTGGAAACTGCTAGGGTGAAAACATTGATAGTAATAATGCAAGGTTCTCAAATAATTCTCTTTCCCAAAATCGATAGATTTTTCTAACTCTGGATTTCAGAAGTAACAGAAAAATAAAGTTGTTGCTCTATGCTATAATTTATATATTCTAACCTATGCTAATAACAGCCCAGGTTGTGCCATGTGTTACACGTCTGGGATTATTATAAAGGGGATTGGAAAGATTGTGTTTTGCTGGAGAACCATGAGCAGAGTCATGTTGCATATGCAATATGTGGAAAGTAGTGTTTTTTAAAATTTTAATGACAATGAAAGTGAGAGAATCAGTCACTTGAGAGATTTGTGGAGGTAGCAAAAGAATAAAAATGAGAAAAAAAATCAAAATAATATCTTTGTATTGCATCTTTGTTCCAATCAGATTTTGCATAAGGGATGACTTCTGTACATCAGTAGTTTCACGGGTATCTAAAATGCTCACACTGCAGAACAGCTGCCTTGCTTTTACATGAACCCAAGTAATCACAGTACAGTGGTCCGAGTTTTTAAGTTGAAACAGAATTCATGGCTAAGAATTACTCATAAGCTGTAAGAAAGTATCTCTTTTTCTGTCCTGTCTTTCTTACCTGATACAGCTGCCATTGAGAATATGAGCTCGTACAAATCAAAAATATTAATAATTTACTTTTAAAAATCCCAGCAAGCCACAGCTTGCTGAGATATTTCTGTGCTCCATTTTTAATGTCAGACAGTAATGGCACTGTCAAAGCACAGCAGAGATGCTACCAACAGGGTGATTCTATCAGCATGGAAAGGCATGGCATGTACCTCCCTAACCCTGATCACTTGTCCTTAACAGCAGGGATCATTTCTGCCACTGCAGGGTGAAGTGGAAGAGGACTGATGAGGTTAAAACTAAGCTGAGTTTTCTTTGCTGGTTTAATTTTAACCTGAGTTATTTTTTGATCCAATTTGTTGTAGGATTTCATGAACATTTGTGCTGGCATGAAGAAGGGGACACCTGAGGATTGAGAATAAATAGCAAAAGAAGAAGCAGACTTCTCCTCCCACCTTCCCAGTCCCATTTTAGCAACAGTGCTGGTTTAAAATGCTCATGAAGCTATGGTGTTGTTCTCTGTCCTGCTGTGGTTTGTTTCACAGGTGAGAAGATAGATCTTGGCTATCTCCTTGTTCTCAGTTGTTCTCAGTTTGGACTCATCCAGACAACTGTTATTAATTCTAACTGTTAGTTTGGTGTATGAAAGAGCCTTTTAAAATGTGTGTTAATTAAACCCATGGTGGTGGGAAAAACGGACAATGGCGATGTTGGATATATAGTTTCTTCTGTGTATGGTATTTTAACTGCGATAACATGTCCCAGTAGGAGAAGTGGTATGTGAAGGATATCTACAAATTACCTACATTTTATCCTTGCAGAATATGGCACTGAGTATTAACCAACTCAAATTGGGAATTTCACTCTTAACAATGGCAACATGATTTAGGCCAAGTCCAGGTCCAGAACTTTGAAGTTTGCTTCAGAGCCATGTGAGGCTGTGATCAGTCTTGTTGTCAGAAAACTTTTGGTCAGGTATTTTGAGAATAATGCCCAGTAATAATGAGGATTATAATTTTATTATTATTATTTTATTTAAAAAAAAAAATTAATAAATTATTGCCCAACAGAATTCACTGAACAGAGCAATTCTGAGTCAACCCGTGGTGGATATTGTAGGAAGAACTTGAAGCAAGGCATCATCGTAGGCTCACTGCTTCACAAATAGAGACTTAATTTTATCACAGATCTTTTGCACTTGGTCCTTTTTTTTTTTTTAACAGGGTGGATAATTTGTCCTGGCACTGGGGAGAACCAAGATATTGAGAGTTGCCTTTAAGGGTGGCTCAGCCATGTTGTCTTCAATGTAGAAGATTTTGGCTGAGCATTGAATATATCTTTGTTTAATCAGGTTATGGCAAGAGGACGCAATCTTACTAATATCTAGTAGTTCCGCAGTGGTTTTGGGTAGAACCCAATTCCCATGTGAAAGATGTTCCCTTTGTCTGTGTTTACACTGCTGTGAAGAAGTAAGCATGAAGCCACTGCCAGCCTGCAGGTTTTGGAAAGGCAGGCCAGCTGCTACACTTAAGAGAAAGATCCCAAAGTGAACACTTCTGAGCTCATTTTCCTGTCACGTGGATGGGCCTTAATGCTCTCATGCCTTGTATGGCTCCCACCACTTGTTCCATCAGCTCTTCTGACAGATTCCTGCAGCCAGCACTGCGCAGACACAATGGCCCAAAGCCTTTTCTAGGAAGCCTGAAGTCTGCTCATAAAGCAAAGGCAGATGAGATGTATTTACCAAGAGCTGGCTGAATTTAGGCTACCTGCAAAAGAACTGTCAGTGTGGAGAGCTGCCAAAGTTCCTGGGAACATTTAAATCAGCAAGATATAGCACTGAATAGTTTTGAAATCAGCATTTAAAGAAAAACATGGTCTGTATGGGATATGTTTTCCACCTCTAATTTATGCAGTTATGTATAGAAAGTGTGGTTCTCCTCATTTATCAACTTTGTGCACTGTATCTTTATTAGCCCCAGTGAGGCTTTAATAATGACAATAGAGTGTATATTCTCTGCTGAATTGTGTGAACTTTGGAACGTGAATGAATTTGTCTGCACCAAGATCAGCTCCTGCTTCCACTTTTTCATTTGCTTTGATTCATCTTTCTTGCCAAAGAAATTTGGAGGCAGATTTCTTCCAGCTGCTCCTGCAAGAGTGGGGAAGTACGTATTGAAGTGATGTGAAGCATTCTGTCCTCCACACATCACAGCCAGCCTGTTCCTAAGTAGGAATTGTGCCTAGCTAAATTTTGATCCGTATCATTCCTGAGACATGTTACGCAGCACATACTGCAGTAGCTCCTCTGTACACTCTCTGTACTTTCTGAGCTTCTTCCTGTAAGTGAGAAAGGACTTACGAGCAAATTTGTGTTTTGTTAAGATGTGATATAATGTATTACTGTTCTAGTTATTACATTATTATTTTACGTGCTGTAGATGAACATGCAGGGGATGTCTTTGACACAGGGTATGAAAATGACTGTTGTTGTCCAAAGTGTGAGACAAGACTGCAGTAACATCAGTAAAAAGAAAGGTCAGCACAACCTTAATATTCATGGTAGGCAGTGATAGTGCACTATTACACTCACAGAACTGTTTAGGTTGAAAAGCAGCTCTTGAGATAAACTACTTCAAACCCAATTATTCTTTGTGCAATAATATGCAATGGTTAAGAAAATAGTTCTCCTTTGAAATCTTCCTAATATTGTGTGTATTTATAATGTCCATGAAGAGAGTATTATTAAAATATTTTCCCTAAATAATATGAAAGCTCCTTTAATAAATACATGTTTCTCCTGAAATGCCACTGGGGAATGATTTCTAACACATTCCTCCTCTCCAAGGAGGAATTGAGGCAAAATATGTATTTAACATCTTTTATTTGAATGAACAGTAGCAATATGCATGTGCCAGGTAGGGACTTTTTGGTACATCTATACATTGATATTAATATATTAAAATTCAGCATGTGTACTGAGAATGTGTTAAGTGCCTAGATCTATCAAATACTGTAAGCACTCACCTTGAAGTCCATAGAACCGCTTGAATACTGCAAATGAACTGCATGCTGAAATACCTTTCTGAATCAGTGCCTCAGATTGCTATTCAGCTTGTGTCCCCCACAGAGGGGTTACCTTAACCACATGTTATTCAAGTCACAGTTGACTGCTCAGTTCAGTAACAACAGGTGAAATGCAGACTGCAGGCTGGATCCCAGAGGTTTCCTGTGGTGCCTAGGCACTGAGAAATACCTCACTATGCCAGTGGTGCCACAGATCAACAGCGGAGGTGAGCCAAGGATGTCTGCCAGGCTTGCCAACTTGGCCCCTTTGCCAAACACACTGCTGCCAGGAGCTGTTAACTCCCCAAGGAGGCTGCAGTGGGGATGAGAGTGCTGCCAGTATGTGGAGCAGTTTGGGCCCTTCTTCCTGATGCTATAGCACCTCTGTATCTCTTGCTGCAGCTGTAGTCCTGTGCCTCTACAGAAGCTCAGTGCTGCTGCAGGTCTGGGGAAGAAGGTGGACATGGAATCCTAAATAAGGCACCACTTGAGAACAAGATGAAATGGACAGCAGTGAACCACTGCACTAAGCATGAACCTGTGTTTCTGACATTCTTAACTGCCTAAAGTGTTTCTGAAAATTGGCTTTTGGCCACTAGAACCTGTGCAGCTAAGTGTAGATATCTCGCAGTATCTAAAAGTAGGCAGAAGTAGACAATCCAGCCTCCACAAGTAAGGTCCCTGGACTTCACATGAAGAAGCCCTTTCAGGAAGGCAGAACCATTCAAAACACACAGAGTCACTTAGAGCAAATCAAAAGAAAATGTAGTTCAAGGGATGTGCCTGGAATTTGCAACCTGCCTTTATATACTTCCACCTAATCATTAGATCCAGTTTTATTCCTAATCAAAAATATATGGAATGAGCTATCTTAATTTTTTAGTAGAAGGCATGTAATTGCAATTGTGATGACTAAGGATGCAAGTGAAGTAAGGCTTGGAAAGAGAGGTAATTTCTTTCATCAGCCTAATTCAAACTGCTGGAAAGTCAGACTTCTCTTTGTGCTTGCTGTTGTTTGTTTTGTTCTGTTTTTCTTGTTTGGCTTTTACTGCTTGGTTTTGTGATGTTTGGGGTTTTTTTTTCTTAATCTGGGCTCTGTTTTCTGATAATAATTAATTCATCTGCAGAGCTGAAGTTTCTTCCTGTACTTATCCACTCATTCAGATTACATTTGCCGTGTCTGGCAGCCATGCTGCAGTTGCCCAGAAAAACTGTGCCATCTGTTTTACTGACTGAGACTTGATTTCTCTTAGTTTAGGAGTCATAGAAGATTTCACATTTTCAGATGATTGCATATACAGTAATACAGTTGCCTTTTTTTAAAAAAAAAACAAAACAGAAATTTATCTGCTTTACTTGTATTTTGCATTCAGAAGTGGATTATCCAGTTTTGGAAATGTTTTTTCTTTAATTGTTCCTTCTTCCAACATTTTTCCCAGGTTACCAACTATCAGTCTCTGCTGCTTAGCTGCAAAAGCCTGTGACTGCTTCTTTCGTGTAACAATTCACTGTTCTGCACTGCTCTTCTCTTTTTCCTCCTTTTCTACCTTCTTGTTGGCTGGGACTATTGATGTCAGCTTTATGTGAAACCACATTTTGTGGGTCAGCCTCTACCTTTATATCATTAATAGCACAAAATTGTCCTGACACCTGACTGATAATTCCCGTCAAATAATGTACAAAAATATTAACCAAGAAGATTGCTCATATAAAAATTCCTCAAGGAACTCCAAACCTGGACAGCGAACAAATGTAATTCATTACATGCATCTATGTTAATTAGTATGTGTTAGGGTTTTTTTTTTATCATTTTCACATGCAGGTTTGTTGTATATAGCAAAGAGTTTTGCTCTATGCAGATAGCTGCAAGAGGTGTAGTGGAGCATTGTGCAAGCATAGAGGAGAGTCTTGAACTGTTACATGTATGGTTTTAATTAACCAACGATTTTAATTTACTTTGAGCACCCTATACGAAGAAATGAAGGGGAAGTTCAGGTTAGATATAAGGAAAAAGTTCTTTACTGTTAGGGTGGTGAGGCACTGGAATAGGTTGCCCAGGGAAGTCGTGAATTCTCCATCCCTGGCAGTGTTCCAGGCCAGGAGTCTTGGGCAACATGGTTTAGTGTGAGGTATCCCTTGCCCATGGCAGGGGGGTTGGAACTTGGTGATCTTAAGGTCTTTTCCAACCCTAACTATTCTACAATTATATGATTCCATGATTTTATGATAACTGTAGAAGAGATGTGGCCTATGATTTAGCAGCAGGTCTGTAGAAACTTCAAGGGAAATACACTAAATGGTTTGCAAGACCAACATGAAAATCTCAATGTAAATGGGAGAACTATGGGAAGACACTTAATATCAGTAGCATTGTTGCTTGAGTAGGCCTGTGGTCTGTCCAGTAAAGAGTCAGATATCTGTGGTAAGGTGGGCAAACATTTAACCATTGAAGTAGGTGCTGCAATGGCAGGTAGCTCTGTGAGTTTTAACTTGCAGGAAGGTGGTTCAGCTCTCAAGGGTGTGGCAAGTGCCTGGTTGGGAGATCCACGCTAAGAAACTGGGAGTCATAGAATCATTTAGGTTAGGAAAGACCCTTAAGATCATGGAGCCTGACTGTTAACCTTGCACTGCCAACTCCACCACTAAACTACATCCCTAAGCACCACATCTACATGGCTTTTAAATACCTCCAGGAATGGTGACTCAACCACTTCCCTGGGCAGCCTGTTCCAGTGTTTGGCAACCCTTTTGGTGAAGAAATCTTTCCTAATATCCAGTCTAAGCCTCCCCTTGTGCAGCTTGTGGCCATTTCCTCTTGTCCTATTGCTTGTTACTTAGGAAAGGAGACCAACAGCTACCTCGCTCCATCCTCCTTTCAGGTAGTTGTAGAGAATGATAAGGTCCCCATAAAGCCTTCTTTTCTCTGGACTTAACAACCCCAGTTCCCTCAGCCATGCCCTGCTTAGACTCCCATTTGCAGTACATACCCATTCATTTTTTCACAAGTGCAGGTCAAATTACACCCTTCCATAACAAGTTAAATTTACACACAAGCTCCACACTTCTTAATATCTGCTATTTTCCAAATATCAATAATACTTGCTCTAGCAGTATACTGATGTCAAAGCACTGCCATGCACAGGCACTTGTTGAGCTGTAAAAGGAGCTGATGCAGATTCATTTTCTCTCCTCCCAAATAAACTTAACTTTTTCAAGTAGCTGACAACAGAGTCGATTTGACCTCTCCCAGCACCTCTAATTAATCTGGCACGTATCATAACTGACTCTAAAATGATCAGAGTTCTTTGGCACCTTTTGATTTTCAGGTTCATAAGTTTGTGAAACTAGGGGAGTTCAGGTTCATAAGTTTGTGAAAACTAGGGGAGTCGTGACAGATTTCTCAGTGCTTGAATGAAAGCTCATATGTCTCATGGTGACTTGCTCAGTTCATAGTGACTACGGTTTAGGAGCTGGGGAATGATCCATTTTCCACTAGACTCCACACAAAGCTATTTGACCTTATACAGTTTCTCTGTTTTCCATCACTTTCTTTGTCTTTTTTCAAGCTCTAAATTTGACTCTCAGAAACAGAAGAACACTTCAGTGTTGTGAAATGCAGCAGAATATGAAGGCAAAAGCAGAATTTGTTTGTTATAGACTTTACCATGCAAGTACTTCCCTTTATTATTTTATTGGTGCATCTAATGCCACATGGGACAAACTCTTTGCTGATTTTCTGAAATCTTTCTCAAGCTTTGAGATTCTATTTCTTTTGTAAGAAAAGTTATGGTCCTCAGATTTTATTGGTTGTTGCTTTGGTTTTTCTTAATTAAAAAAACAGTTTTGCGTTCTGACTTTTTTGCCATTTGTGTTCTGTCATCCAATTGTCTTTTATTCCCTCCCCTTTGTTTTTCAGTTTTACAAAGCAATTAAAATTAATTAATAGTAAGAGTATATTAATTCATTCCAAACCAATGAGTTATTATTCATTCATTATTCATAACCAATGAGTTATTATTCATTCCAAACACAGTATGGCCTTTTTTTTCATAAAGCTTGTGTTGCTGTTCTGCCTTTTTAAGTCTTTCTCTTTGGCAAAGAGTGTGTCTGCATTTTTCTGCTCTTTATGAATTGTGAATTGCTTTTTTGTTCTCAGAAGAAAAGTAAAGAAAATAATGAATTGAGACTGAGTATTAGTTATACCCCATGGAGTCTGTCAAAAGTGCAAAAATAGATTACGGCATGCTGAATAAAAGATCGCTGAATAAAAGATCACTGAATACTATTCCCTTAACATTCTAAGCTAAGGCTGCTCCATCTGCAAACATTTGTTTTGCTGAAGGAGTATCCAAAAGGTTGTTGGGGTACATAGAAGGTTAAAATTTAAGCAGAGACAGGACTACCTAGAAACAGTAATTCCAAGACTGCAAGTAGTTTTGAGGGATACGAGGAAGCTTCGAGTGAAATGCTTAGGGGCACCCCTTGGATTCTCCGTGAAACTCTAAATTACTTTTGAATTAGTTAATGAGACAGTTTATGTTTACAGCGATAGAGCTAAAGCTCTATCGGGAAGCAAATGATGCACCTTGTGTTGCCTCAAGGGACAGTTTTGCAACCATGCTGAGCCTAATTGATGAACATGTTGTGCTTGTGCTAAGTCCTCAAAGATTTCACAGCACGTCAGCAGATACGCTACTATTCACAGTTCAGTTTGATATTATTTAGTTTGTGTCGGCACTGTGGAGCTGTGGTAAAACAACATGTGATTTTATTCCAGCCAGTTCCCCCATAAAAATCATCTATCAGCCCATGGTATTATTCATGGAGGGTCACCTGTGTGGCTGAGTTGGATTAGATGAACAGTAACATCAGGTTTAAATAACAAGGAGAACAATTTAGTGGAGACTCATTTAAAACATGGAGCTTTGTCATTATGGGGAAGGAAAGAAGCAACGAGAGATGCTGTGATTTCAGCTCCTTCAATAACTCTTGTTTACGAATGAGAAGAAGCAGGAGAATCCAGCCTAAGGTAATAATGCTTGGCATTTGTTTTTCTTGTTTGATGTACAAATGTTTGTATTAGATTATGGCATACCTGTTGTGAGGAATGGAAAGTAACTATTAGAAAACAGAAGGAAGACAGTTTGATCAATTCTATCATTTACCATCAATTTCATATGATATTGGATTAGTCATTATCTAAATTTGTTGAAGTGGAATTAAGATGACAATTTTTAATGAATGCGTTAACATTATTGATGCTACAAAGTTAAACACAGGAGAATCTTGTAGGTTTTTGCACATAATGGTAAGCAAATAATTAGTTTGTAGAATCCCAGAGCACCTAAGGTTCTGCAAAAGATTTCAGATTAACCTTTAGGTTTACATGAGAGGATTTTTGGTTTATTAAAAATATATGTATATTGTAGACCATGTAGATTGTATATGGTATGTATATTGTAATATTGTATGTATATTGTAATATGTATACTGTAGAATATGTATATTGTAGGTCTGTTTTTTTACGTAGAAATCCCAGTGAGTTGTATTAATCTGAAATCAAAAGTTCTGTCTTTTTAAAACATGTGTTTCTCAGTTTAAAACTAACATTGGGTCATTTTGTTTAAACTGACCTTCTATAGGAAAATCGATTTGATGTGCTATTAATTTTACATTAGAAAAACCCTTCTGAAGTAATATAGTTGTGAAAAGATGCCCCTGGTTTTCTTCCCCAGGAGGTCACTATTTAAGAAGTATATCTGAACGCGTATGTGAATGTCTGGTGTCAGTAATATTTGGGAAGGTATTTGGTAAAGTGCGGTTCTGAACTATACAGTGACTGACACACCTTGATTCTTCTGGATTAACTTCTCCAGCTTCCACTCTCAGTCATTACAGGAGGGAAACAGGCATTTCCCAAGATTGGTAGAAACAGCTGGAGTTCTTTTTTGAAAGGAAGATCTTGCAGGCTTTCACGGCTTGACAGGAAAGCTAAAAGCTCTTTTCTGTCATGATAATGATCTAATTTGCTTATCATTTTGTTTTGCCTATGACTTTTCAACATATCTAGAGCTGCATTTCATCTGTGCCCCCCACTCAATTTAAATCAGCTTATCTGGTCTTTGTCCAATTCCTGCTTCTCATGTGATTCCTCTTCAGTTTGTGAGTCCAGGAGTAACGATATTTTCGGTTCTTGGAATAGTCCTAAGAACAAATTGATGCTTTAGAAAAAACTGTTTGAGCACTGATTTCTAGGCTGTCCTTTGTTTGCCTAGTCAGTTTCCTAGAGATGATGATGTTGCTAGGGTCCTGGTGGCTTTGTACAATCAAAGAACTGGTTGGAAAATCCCCACGTACCCAAATTCTGTTTGAATTCAGTTGTGGACCTTTGCTCAGACCCTAGGAATTATCTCTCAAGATTATAATAATTACATCCTTAGCTATCTCATGCCTTAATTTCCCCTGATGTAAAATTGCATTTGTATTTCTTATCTAGCTTTTGATCTCTTTCAGAACTGAACAGCATTATTAACTTAGGGTTGTCGTCGGGGTTTTTTTTTTTTTTTGTTATTTGCTAGGAGAAAGAGCAGATCCATGGTAGGAATTGTTAATAAACTTTAAAGAGCCAACATCGCAGCAAGTAATTCCAATGTCAGAAACTTGACTTTATCATATCCCAAGCTGTTGCACTCTTCTGTGGAAGACACACACAAAAGAAGCAGCGTTTCTCTTTGTGTGTCATAGTCACAGAAGCTATGTAACTGGCTTTTCCATTTCCAGTAGACCTGAACTAATCGGTTCACCTGGTAGAATCTTTGCTCAAGTAAACGTATACAAAACTTTAAATCAGCCATTCCCTTTGCACTTGTTTTGCAGCAGTCTTATTGACATAGTTCATATGCTTTATTACAGCAAATAGAGCAGGAGCGATATAAGACATTTTCTGGCAATTCCACTCACATTATTCTTTAGGGATTTTAGGCACCTTCCCTGCGTCAGCCTGCAGTGGCAGCATCTGACTTTCTGCATGCCACCAGTCAAGCCTGTACATATGACACAGCACAGGGCTGGAGACAGTGTTCAGTTCATTGTTCTATATCTTTTATCCTTGCTCAGATCAGGAATGCAGGAAGAGAACAGTAAACAGCACAAAGAGCAGAATTAGTCTAATTTAATTTTAGGGATGTAAAAATTGGGATAGCTAGTCTGCATTATACGCATAGGCTCGTTCTCAAGCCAAGCCGATAAAAAAACAGGAATACTTCCATAAGGAAATTCATTTACCTTGAATATTTAGGCTAAAATGAAACAAAACCTCTTCTCACTGCAGAATGCCTGTTCCTTTGCAAGAGGAGTTCTTTAATTTCCTTCATGCCTAATACTAATTCTACCTCACAGAGATGCTGGCAAACTTAACAAATTTGTGGTTAAGGCTTTGTCTGTGTGATCACAGGTAGTGATTGCATCCTTGGAGAATTTATCTACCATTGGATTTAGCTCCTTTAATTAAATATATTTCAGAAACAGGTATTGAAAAGAAATATAGTTACAAAGTCCATAGATATTTTGTCAAACTTAACAAAACCTTTTTGTAATTTATAGCTGAAATATTTTATGCACTGCTTTTTATTTCATTTTTATTTTCATGAGTGAAGCTCAGTAATAATCCTGAGAGGTTTCTCTTGCTTTGAAAGTATTGTTGAGAAATGCAGGAGAAAACTTTATCCAGTTTCTTGTGTTGTCAAAAATGAATTGGTCCTCTTCAGGTATGAGGAAAGAATCACCCTGAAGATGATTTTTATTCCTGCATGACATAACCCAGCAAATTTGAATGTTCTTACAAGAAAGTAATAAAATAAAATGATGATAGAAAGCATTACAAAGAATGGAAATAAATCAAATAAAGTACAAGGCATTCTTCTCAATGGGGCATAGTTAAGTCCTTCAGATTTGTCCTTCACTCCTTTCTATGTAGACTATCCTGGGAATGCTAACAGTTTTTCAACAGAGTCAAAACCTATGTAAAGCTGTATTACAAATCTTCTAATTGGAAGAATCCCTGCACTACAACAAGCCAAGTGAATGCAGTGTGCAGCTTTCTGCTGCATATCCCACCTCATATACCTAGCACAGCTGGTTTAAAGAAGAGCACTGAGTGTCATTAGCAAGCACCAGTCGTGATTGTGATGGTGCTTCATCTATGTAGTACATAGATGTGATATCAACAGTAGACTGCACTGAGAATTTCTAGTATCACAGATCTATATTTTCACAGAATATATGCCACACACTACATTAATTAATTCCCTTCTTGTGAACCTTGGTGAAAATTGCTGAGAAATGCTTAATATACCTGTGGGAGAGAAGAGTTGAGTGTAACTAGCTGTATGTAACTAGCTGTATGTGCTCACACGTGATTGTTTGTCTGTCTATGTTTGTGTGGGAGTGGTTTAACTTAAATAGAATTGATGTGTGTTTGGACTGTTTAATTTGTGTTCCAGCACATGGCATCTCCAGGCATAGCCGTGGCTAAACCTGCCCTGCTGGTGTGACAGTCTGGTGTTTTGGCCTGTGAATGAGAAGTTTCTCTTGTATGGGAGCACTAATACTGATACAAGACAGTTGCTGACAAAGCTTGGAAGAATGGAAAAGTGGGACTGATGGAAATGGGAGTGATATGCCTTTTAAAAGGTGCACCTCAGCAATTATATTAGGCAAGGGCATTGCTGGAGCACCATGAATACGAAAGAATAGCTGTTTGTCCTTTGACTACACCGTGAAAAGCGGTGCTAATTCAAGGCGCATCAGTAAAAGTGGCAGCCTTCTAGAACAGCATCTGTGGATAAGAATGTACTTCTTTGGAAACCCTGATTTCTGAGTGAAAGTAGAGCTATTCTGGTTGTCGACAGATTTAAGACCAGCAGGGAACATGCCACTCCTTGGCTGTATGAAGGAGGAGAGCAAATTGTATTTTTGGGTTCAGATACTCCCCTAAGATAGTGGGGGGATTAGGGATGCCTCCATCAGTGCTCCATCACACATACAAAACCCAAAAGAGGAATAGGAAAGACAGGATGGCAGCTAAGCTCTGTCCCAGTATCTACACCAAAATGAGTGCCTGTTTATCTCACAAGGCAGAGCAGCTCTGCACTAATGCCAATGAGAACCACAGACCAAGGTGCCATAATTCGGTCCTCAGTAAATGACACATAATGTCCAATGAGAAATCAACCTGAGAGGTATTAATTTTGTTTCCCAGGCTGGCTGTCTTGGTGAATAGATTTTGCTCACTGTATAGCAAGGTCGCTGCAATAAATTTTGAAAAGATACAAGTTCAAGTGTTTTTTGGTTTCACAAGCACATGAGCTCAGTGAGAAAGAACAGACTGAGACGGCAAGGAGAACAGCCAATCCTGTTATATTTGTCTTTCTTATTACTGACTTGCCATGATAAATATGGAAAATTATATTTGGCTAGAAGGAGGCTGAGAAAGGGAACAGATGGCCACCAAAAGAATACTAGAGCAGCTAATAGTCACTGGCATGTTTCCGGGATAAAAATTTAAATCTGAAGCCAAGCAGAAGCACTATCCATTTTCCTCTGATCAGGGTACTGTATGAAACTGATCTTGCTATGCTCTGACTAGATGAAGGTGGGCTTCCTGAAATGCATTCGCCGAACGGAATAAACAACATCTATCCTGCAGTTAACGGCTCTTGCAGTTATGCTGACAGAAATAGTTGACAAGGTGGGGAAAGTGTTTATGTTCCTTCTGTATTTTGAGTGTGTGAGAATGCATTTGGTATGGCTTTTTAATATATTGCACGATTTAACACCTACATTGCATTCTTTCTATGTATTCTACAGGCTTGATTCAGTTTTGAATACAAAGAAAAGACAGTGCCCATTTAAAAGAGGAGACAATGGAGTCTATATTTTACATAGTTGTGCATTTAATAATTTATAAAATTTTAATGCATTTCTGATTTCTGTGGTCAAGTGGGTACTGAAAAATTGGCTAGCATTTTGGGAATTACAAAAATGTGTCAGTTTCTGATTTTGCAGAATGCTGTATGTTCGGCTGTAAAACTCCTTACGACTGCAGACTAGGTAGTGAATAAGGACATTGTTCTATTTCTTGAGTGACAGAATTAGCAAGGTAATATATGATTTGAAGGGCTGGAATAGTAGGAGATGATAGCTTGGGATTGAAGTGCAATAGGACAGGTTGAATGCTATAGGAGTAGGACAGCCAGAACTGAAATGCTGTAGGACAGGTTAAATGCTATAGGAGTAGGACAGCCAGGACTGAAATGCAGTGGGATAGTAACAGTTGATGCAGTTTTAATTCGAAGCGCATCTACAAGAGTTAAACCAGTCATAACAGCTCAACTGTAGATCTTAGATGTACAGGATTATGCTAGGGCAGCAGCTGATGGGTCATGTGGATCAAGACCATTGAATAAGTCACTCTGTGGACTAACTGGTCAATCCACCTGCTCAGCCACCAGCAGGACTATTGTAGGCACAGATCAGTTTTTCCATGGATAAAGTATTATGGTATTCATTTATTTGGGGGAATGTTATGAGTGTTGATCAGTTATTGGTTTTAAGGTGTTTTGAATAAATTTCCCAAAGAGCACTGAAGAACTATAAACCCTTAGTAAGTGGGTTTGGAGAGACAAAGAATCACAGATTTCCATGATCAAAAAAAAGGCACAACCACTGCCTGATGGACTGATATTTTTGCACTGTAAAAGGAGAAATGTCTGTCTCAGTATCTTGTTAATCTTTCCCCAGTGAAATGGATTCCAAACTCTGGCAGCAAATGTTGGAGCTCACTCAGCCTGCTTCCTTAGCTCTTGCTGAGTTTTAAAAACATTCTGTGAATTGTTCATGCTCTGCCTGTATACACAATACATTTTGAAGTTTATATTCAGTAATGTAGGCATCACTGCATATCTATTCAAAAGTATTGCTGAGAAATAAAATGCCATTTCGGAGTGAAGACTCTGCAGCCTGTACAGGTCTGTGAAGTCCACGGTTTCTTTGGTTTTCAGTGATAACTGTTGCTTTCTAAAATCCTGGCTTTATATTGACTTGTAGTTAGAAAAGCACAAAGTGGTTAAGAAACTGTCTTTAAATGGAGTGTAGTGTGTTCAGGAGCTCCCGAAACTGAAAAATAGATAGCTGAGAATAAAGTGGGAAAAAAGCATACCATGCACTAAAATTAATAGTTTTATTAAGAGCTGGGTTGATATATTTAGTACAGTTATGAATGCGGATCCCATGCTCACCTTCACAACAAATATGATTCTCTGTTCAAATGCAGGATATGTAGTTTGCATGTGAAGTGTTTGTCTGTAAAAATCCTCTGTCACTGGGCTTTCCGTAGATCATGTATGCAAATTCACATTGAAGGATAGCAAAACCACAAGTGTATTTGGTGCACTGGGCAAAGTATACCATGCTCTAGCAAATTCATATGTAGGAATGCAGTAGTCTAGTGGTTCTCTCCTGCAGGCATTTGTTGTGGTGGCTCTGGTGGTATTCAGAGCTCCTTGAACAGTGCCCGAGTGCTGTTGCATTTAACCTGTTTTAATCTGTTTAGGTCC